>RJWJ010028085.1:0-21663 GCA_004363605.1 Indri indri
AAGTGGGACTTGGCCTATATGGATTTATGGGGGCACCAAAAAACAAAACAAAAAAAATCACCAGACTGGCCATTACCATTTACCAAAAAGGTGTGGAAAGGAAGTAGTGGAAGAATTTGCAGACCAATGTCCCACATAGCTGGTGAGAGTTTCCTGTCTCTTTTCTTCTTAGAGGGAACGGTAAGCTTCCCAGATGAACACTTATTTCAGACAATTAAATAGAGGGACTCATGATTGACATGTTTTCATGTTCTTCTTTCTTGGTTTGACATAGAGAATCTACTGGAATGGGGCTAATTTACAAATGAAGGGGTTTATTTTCTCTTTGGTTTGTGGACATAATTGTCTCCATTAACTTTGATGGGAGCTTCAGGGGCTGGTGCAGAAGCAGGAACGGGTGGCGTGTGTGGCTGATAGCTCTGTGCTATTAAATCCACCGAGAGGAAATGCAGTGTACATTTCAACACCCAACTTCTGCACTGTGAAGAAAATAGAAGTGGTTTGAAAACATTCGCATTTTCCTCTATCAATGCCTTACAAAGAAATGAAATGAAAACCCAGTGTACACAAGAACAGTTTTATGTGGCCATTGAAAAGATTAAGGATTGTCTTAAAAACATTGCAAACGTTTCGTGTTGAGTAATGGGGTTGTGAGAGCAATAAACGCACACCAGCAACAAGGAGGAGAACTTCTTGTCACCGATACAAGTCTGTTTCCAAAAGGTCACGTTGGCCAATAAAAACTTCCATAAAATTCAGAGAGTGGCAACCTCATCTCCTGGGAAATGAATATGAGATATTCTCAGGGAAGCATTTCACAGTGAGGGTCTCTGTTTTGCTCTTTCTAAGAATGTATATCAAAAGTGCTATAGGCATTTGGACAAGATAATGAAGCTCTCATTCAACTAAAAGCCAGCTTAATTAATGAATTAACCATCATGTGGTGTTACGTACTCTGTGAAGATGACAGAAGGGCTCTGGGTGAACAAAACTCTACTTAGGATTTATTTCATTTCTACAAATGTTAACTGTCTTGTTCGTTGTCTAGCACATATTGGACCTGCAGTAGCATTTGTTGAATGAGAGAACAAATGACTGACTTCTTCTGACATGCGATGCGCTGTCCTGATCAAGAGAGTCAAATATGGCGCTTGGGCTCAAGGAACTGCAATGTACAAAGCTAGACGGTCCTTTCTTCAGCTCTATTTTAAATCCAAATACAAAGCATATTGTGCAGTATTTTTTTAAAGTATAAACCAGATATAATGGGATAATATAGAAGGGAGCGACAAATTCAGTCTTGAATAGTTCTGGGAAGGCTTCACAGGGGAAAAAATGCTTGACCTAGATGTCTGATAAAGACAAAAAGGAAGGAACGAGCAGAGAATCCTAGGTGTGGAGGTGTACACGCATCTCAAAGAGTCTAGTCTTCACTAAAGCTAATTGGGTATATCTGCAAAGACAATGTAGGTAGCAGAAGGTAGAAGTGCGAGTTCTAATTAAGTTGTAAAGGATCTTAAATATCATATGAAGGACTTTGGATGTTTTTTATTTTTTTTAAATGATGGAATAACTGATTTAAAGAAGAAAGGAAAATAGGGTGATGCCATGATTCAATCTGAGGTTTAAAAGGGACTCTCACATCAATGTAGAGAATATGCTACGAGGAAGAAAAAAGGTTGTAGACAGTGATGTTCACGTAGAGACCATTTTGATAACATAAGTGATGATGATGGTGATCTTAGCAAGAGTAGGACTAGTGGTTGGGTTAGGGGTGTAGTCTACCCAGCCATGCCTCTGTCTACCCACCCATCCATCCCCCATCCATTTACTCAATCGACAAATCGCTATGAAGTGCTGCACCCAACACCAGTGCTTCCTCAGCAGCTATTTTGTCTCCTTTATTTTTCTAACAAACCTTGATTTCTTTCTGATATCGAGGAGTCACGTACTGTTGGAGAAACTCAGTCCCAGGCAGTTGGTCTCCATTGAACCATTCATTCATTTATTCAATATTTATCAGGCATGTTCTAGGTCATAGGCACTGTTTTGGGAGCCAAGGATATAGAAGTGAGATGAATCATCATGATTCCACTGATGAAGCTGCTCACAGTCTCCTATTGGAGACACTGACTTTAAGCTACATCAGAATTAATTGCAGTCAGACTTGCAATGGTCCCCAATATCTTAAGCTTTTTTCCCAGGCACAGACTCTCCCTTGCAGTTGGACAGGACCAAAGAGACTATTTCTGGCTGATGGGCAGTGGATGGAAATGACGGCATTAATTCTGAGCTAGTGTTCTCCTCCGCTGCTGTTGCAAATGAATAGGCCTCCCGTTCCAGATGGTGCAGTTATGAGGACAATTGTCAGGCTGGATCTCTGAGTCAGCGTAGAGCATGGGCATCCTGGAGAATCAGCATCACTTGAGCAGGCTTGGCTTGAAATAGAAATAAGCCTTTGTTTACATAATAATGAAGATTTTTGGTGTCGATTGTTACTGTAGCATAACCTAGCCTAAACTGACTAATACGGTGGTGAATGTTAGTTTCAGGAGTGAGCTAAGTGCTGTAGGAACCCAGGGAAAGGAGAAACAGTTTAAGGGAGTCAAAAAGAAAGGGGACTTTGAAGATGACACTCGAGCTAATTTGCCTGTTAGCTCCGCACACAGGCAAGTGAGAGGCTTCACTGTAGCCTGGCAAAAGCTGGGGAGGGGCTTGAAGTGGTCTGATGTGTTGGGGGAACCAGGCAGGGATTTCTTGGGCTGCAAGTAGAATGTGTGGCTAGGAGAATGGCTTTTGTCACGCCAAGAGTTCAGCTCATTATGGCCGAGCCCTTCTCAGCACGCTGATTGTGGATGGTGGAAGACAGCAAGACTTCCAAGTAAAAGGAGCAAATCAGATGTCAGAGCTTCTCCTTAATCATGATAATTAGCAGTAGAATTAAGGGTTTCCTTTCCACTTTGGGCTTTCAGCCTTTGCTGTCACTAAATACCATTAAATGAAGTGATACAACCTATTAGGGTCTTTCAGACTATTCCCCCCAGGACCACGGAGGTCTCTTTTGAGAGATTAAAATTTTGGAACCAATGGTGTAAACAGAAATTATCCAGGCAGAATTTACAAGAGTGGGCGGATGCCATTGGAGTTGCATACATTTAGAGTCTAAAAAAGGAAACCTAAAAATACCCTTAGAGCAGTGACATGTTTTGTGGCAGATTTAGTCCTGTAGAGAGGGACAATTACACCATTTACCAGGCATAATTATTTTTAAAATATCTTCCCTATGGCTCGCAAACTTTATAATAAAGAAGTACATGCTGTCATGGAACTCATTCGATGTCTTGAGGAAATTAATAGGCTAGAAAATGCCCTTTGGGTATGTTGCAGAACTAAAGAAAATTTTGCTTTTTCCCTTTATCTGTTGACATTTCTTAAAGAAAAAAGTAATTAATAAGTGACTTCCTAACACTCAAGACAATAAACTCTTCTATTTGAAGGCAGAAGTATGCTAGTTATTTTTATATTTCTCCTGAAGCTTATAGTATAAGCCAACAAGAGAAATAACGTTATTCAGTCTCACAACAAGTATTTACCAAGTACCTACTGTACGCCAAGGAGTGTTTTGGGTGCTGGGGAGACACAGTGGTCAGCAAAATAGGCAGATTTTCTGCCTCAAGAAACTTGCATTTGAGTGAGGGAAAGACATTATAAGTAAATTAATGAGTATTAATTAATATATAATGTTAGATGGCATTAAGTGCTGTGGAAAACAATATACCAGGGAAGGAACAGGCAGCATTGGGGGTTGTTTGCTATTATTATACAGAGAGCGTTTGGGGAGGGCCTTGCCTTAACAAAATGATATTTATGCAGAGACCTCAAGAGGGGCAGAGACCATGTGGATATCTGGGAGAGAGTGATCTGGGCAAAAGGAGCAGGTAGTGCAAAGACCTTGATGTGGGGTGTGCTTGGCATGACTTGGGGATGGCAGGGATGGAATAGGGTGAGCAAGGAAGAGAATTGAGAGAATATAAGGTCAGAGTTGTCATGGGAGCCGACCCTGCAGGGCTGGCAGGTCACTCTAGGAACCCTGGCTTTTATTCCAACTGTTAAGGGGAACCACTGAAAGGTTTCAAGAGGGGTGTGTGGTCTGACCGTTATGGACTTAACTGCATCCCCCAAAATTTATATGTTGAAGTCCTCACCCCCAGTACCTTGGAATGTGACTGTATTTGGAGGCAGTGCCATTAAAGAGGTAATTTTGGTGAAACGAAGTCATATGGGTGGACTCTAATCCAGGCAGACTGGGGAGATGGGGACACAGACCTGTGCCCACTCTGAGGAAAGACCACGTGAAGACAGAAGGTGGCTATCCACACCCCATTGTTCTTAGGAGTGAGGCCTCAGAACAAAATCAACCTTGAAAATAACCTTGATCTTGGACTTCCGGCTTCCAGAACTGCGAGAAAGTAAATTTCTATTGTTTAAGCCACCCAGACTGTTGTGCTTTGCTATGGCAGCTCTCGCACACTGAGACACTGACCTTCCTTTTAAAACAGATCATTCCAGCCTCTGTTTGAGTGGAGGGTGTCGGAAGCCGGAAGACCAGATAGAGGCTGTTTTGGTAATCCAGGTGAGATTGGATGGTCTCCCAATCCAGGGAGACGTGGAGGTGGTGAGAAATGGCCAGATTTGGGATATATTTTGAGGGTAGAACAGACAGAATTTGCTCCTGAATTAGATGCTGAGTGTGGGACAGAGTAGTGAGGACTGTCTCTCCAGGGTTTTGGGTCTAAGCAACTAGAAAAATGAAGTTGCCATTTACTGAGATGGGAAAGACGGAACGTGGAACAGGCTCGGGAGGGGGCACGGGAACCAAGGAAGAGTTGGATCTGTGCGTGTGGATGGGACATGCCTGTTTGAGAGCTGGGGAATGAACATCGAAGGCCAAGTATCGGGAAATAGAAGGGCTTTGAGAGCCTTTGTCTGCGGAGTCCTCGCAGGTGACTGCGCCACGCCCACTGAACGAAGGAGGGACCGCACTAGGAGAGGAAGACTTCAGCTTTGCTCCTTTTGACTTAGGGAAAAGCATATTATCTCTCTGCATCTGATAAAATTATAAATATATGCAAAAATATAAATGCAACTGAAAAGCTCTCTTGCTTTAAGCTAGTATGGTATTTTTACAGATTATAATGTGATAGTGGGTCATGGGCTCACATTATAAAAACTATGTGGTGCATTTTTGGGAGGGAATGTTCCAAATATATTGAAATAGAATAGATAATTCAAACAACACAATATTTGATGTTCTATAACCTTTCTGGAACAGCTCTTGGTCCTTCCCTCCCAATGAATTGTTTAGTAGATCATGTTCCTTGAGGCCTGTCTATATTGAGACCTCCAAGAGATGCACCCTTCAAGGCCATACCCTATGTTGACTCGGCTCACGGTGGCCACTCAAGCGACTCCATCCAAATATAATGAGTATCTGCACCACGATGATGTGCGGTGTCCTCTGAAGCAGATCCAACAGGCTAGAGAAATTTTAAAATTCCTCCTAGCCAATAAACCGTGTCACTAATAAGTATTTGTGGATTAAATTTTTTTCAGCTATGATTTTCTTTTCCTTGATATTAATATTATTTTGATAACATTTTAAACTTACAAAAAGGTTCAAGATAGCACAAGGAACTCCTGGGTACCCTTTCCCCAGAGTCACCAACTGTTTACATTTTGGCCTACTCTGTGCGTGTCTGTGTATACACACACACATATATATGCATGTGCATTTATTTTTTTCTGAATTATATGAGATAGTTGGAGACATCACGCCCCTTTACCCCTGAATACTTCGGTAAACATTTCCATAAAACATGAAAATTCTATTTTATAATCATACTATTATTATAAAATATCAGAAAATTTCACATCAATACAATAGAGTCCTGTTATTTAATTCACAGTCCAACCATATTCACTTTTTCCCAGTGGTGACAATAATGTCCTTTATAGCCATTTTTTCCCAGTCTGTGATTCAATCCAAGATCACAGATTGTCTTTATGTCATAGCTTGTTTTCCTTTAATTTGGAATAGTTTCTCAGCCTCGATCTTGATGTTTTTGAAAAGTAAAGGCCATTTATTTTGTAGAATGTCTCTGTATTTTGCTTTTCTGGTATTTCTTCCTAACTAGAGTCAGGTTGTGCATTTTTGGTAGGAATAGCACAGGTGGGGTGTTGTTTCCCCCTCAGTGCCTCATATCCAGGGGCATGTGTCTCTTTGTCCCAATACTGGTGATGACACCTTTGCTCACTTGGTTATAATGGCGTCTACCACGTGTAAAGTTACTGTTGCTCCCTTTGTAGTAAATGAGTAATTGTGGGGAGATACCATCAGACACATAGAGATACCCTGTTCCTCATCAAAGTTTCACCTACTTACTTTAATATCCATTCATGAGTTCCTGTCTTCCAGCTGATTGACTTTTATTGGCTATAAACTAAAGAATTCTCTTCCATAGTTTTTGATGAAAGCATATGGCATCTGTTGAAGCAAACACATGTGGGATGATTCCTTTCCAGGTCCATCTGTAGAGCCCCCTGGGTCATAACAGAGGCATACTCATGGCCTTCCTTGGTATCCATACGTTGACTAATTAATGCTCTGGCAAGTTTTTCATGAAGCTAATAGACCTCCTGGGAAGCTGAAAGTGTCTCTGTCAGCCATTATTTAATATCTGAAGACCATCTTCTATAGCTTACAGTTCTCTATATGTAGAATGTGCACCATCTTGTACACTTTCAGATGTCATAAGTGTTATAAAATCAATTCCTGATATGAGATTGGTTTGTTTCCATTTGCATTTTGCTTTGAAAAGTGCACCATAGCAATCTTCTAGTTATTTGAGATTTCATTTATGTTCTCATAAATTGAAGTATTGCTTAGCTAAATGTAAAAATGCACTTTCAAGCAATTTTAAGAATCTTTCTTTTAACAACATTGAAGTATATAGATACTGTCACCCATATATATATATATATATATGAGGCCCTTTTCTTCTCCTTGTTTCATAAGGCTTATAGCGAGCATGTATTACACTTCCTCCCTCAGTTTTTCATGAATAACAACTATGCAATACCAAGCAAACCAAACCAAAGTACAAGTTATTTATGTGTTTAAATGACAATCCATATCAAACAGTGAATATTACCCAAGAACATTGGATTAATTCATAAACAATGTCTTACACATAATAAAATTATTTTAAAAGTAGTCACCAAAATGGAAAACAAAATACTCTCAGAGGTTCTCCATTCTCCTGTATGACTCAATGGCTTCCAGATCACCAGGTTTTCTCAGGTGCACTGTAATATTTAAGATCAGTTCTTCCTGGGTTTGGGCAGGGGTAAGTTTGGAGCAACCCTAGCCTGGCTCACTCAAGACTCTGTTGACCAATAGCTGACCCCTCCTAGACTCTTCCAACCTCATGCAGACACAGGGGCTTGAATGAGAGGTATGAATAAATTAAAGACCAGAAATAGTATGTACCAATGTGGGTGCAACAGAACACTTTCCTCCTGCCATTTGCTAACGGCTTTCTGTGGGACCACATGCTGAGTGAGGTAGGATGGGGTTTCTGTTTGTGTGGTGTTGTAGGGTTTGTAAGTGAGTTTCAAGCATTGCTTCCAGTGAGGAACATGAGAGCTTTGGAATTTTTAATGTGCTCTTACATTGCAAGACTGAACCCACAATCTGCTCAGAGACAGCGAGGGGCAAGTATTAAACTCTGATCTTGGCTGTATGTGTTCAAAATGAGAACTCTTGGGCTACGGCTGGATTATTGTGGCAGAGATGGGAATGTAGAAACCTATTGGGGTAGAGGAACATTTCATTATGCTGACAGCCCAGGGTTATATCTTTTTATCAGACGAGATCCAGCAGATCTTCAAAGGGGGTAGACAGCACAGACCTTGTGCTCGAGCTGGGGTTACCATCTTAAAGAACCCCTTGTTTCCTGGATGTTATTGCATCACAAAAGGCTTCCCTTCCACTGTGCTTCCGGCTGTGCTTTATTTATGGAAGCAGCACATCTAGCATGGGTGGATTAATTGTTTTGTGATATTTGAAGCATGGCTGGGATGTTGAGGAGTCTTTTGAGATGAATATGTTCTTTTTACATATGTGTATCCATACTTGCTAAAACTTTCAGCATTGCCCTTGATGCTTTTGAATAGTCACCGCTATTCGGAAGAACCTAGATATAGTTCAATTGCTCAGTAATTTCTTTACGCAAAACCACACAAGGCATCTATAGATCCGAAGTGAAATCTTTACCCTCTTTGGGAGATTGTTCATGGGGCCCGGGGAGTCTGGCCATCTCGCATTGGCTATCCCCATGGCTACTGCTCCCTTGAATGCTTGTTTATTGAACTCGTGGGCTAACAGGCCACTGTTTTATTAAGTGGAAGGGTTTATGGGAGGCTGGATGGTCAATAACATTGACCATTCATAAATCAAATAATTAAGTCAAATGAAGTCTATACAAGGTAGGCTGACCGTTGCATATAAAGTAACTTCCCAAGGGCACTTCGACTAGTACGATTCATTGTGCTAGACTCCAGGTTTGCTCGTAGTGGTAGCTTTGGGATCTGGGAATGTGTACTAATACACACATCACAGACATAAGTGGGCATCTGTCTTGGTTTTCCCCACTTGGGCGAAATGGGACGGTCGTATTTAGCAAGCTGCTCATTCCCCAAGGGTATGCCACGAGTGCTCTGAGTCTGCCACGACTCAGACAAGGAAACTGAAATCACCACACACAGTGATTCTTAAAGCCTTTTCTTACTTTTATCCATGGCAATATCAAGAACAGGAAATCAGGGAAACAAAAGAACCCCCATTTAACTCAGTGGCATCTTTAGCTTTTAGAAATCGCAGTGATAATACTGTTATTTACCATTCGCTAAGTGCCGGTGATGTACCAAGTCTTGCCCTGTCATCCTTACACACATTCACTTAGAGCCTTAAAACGCCTTTGCAGGACAGGGATTGTCCTCATTTCACAGATGAGCTAGGCTTGCAATAGAGAGCCATGAGCCTGGGGTTCCAACCTGGATCCGATTGCCCTCAACAGATTTTGGGATGGATGAATAGGCCAAGGCCAGGTGACTCCAAGGTCAGAGTGATCCAACTTCACAGCAACACGCATTTCTAAGGTTATAGGCGGAGCTGGGAGGGTGAGATGAGGATGCTGAGAGTGTGGGGACATATCAGCTTCACAGACCTCTGTGGTCCCAAGAGGACAATACCCATTATTCGCGTAGTGTTTATAGTATATGCTGGTCAGTGCTCCAAGCTCTTATGCATATAATTATGCAATTGACCCTCACCATGACCCTATGAGATAGGTACGGTAGGTCCTCCTTTAGCGTCGTCATCAATCGGTTCTTGGAAACTGTGACTTTAAGTGAAATGACGTATAGAGCAAGTCCTGGAATAACATCGTTTCCTTCAACATCTTTCCGTATAACGCTGATGAGAAAAAAAATTGGCTTCGCTTAAAGTCACAGTTTCCAAGAACCTTCTGATGACGGTAAGTGGGGACTTACTCTGCTGACAGGAGCCCCAGTACACCTTCCTAGGTAGCCAGCAGTTTCTATGGTACCCAAATCTTTTGTCCAGTGTTATTGAGGTGTAGTTGACAAATGAAAATTGTATATATTTAAGGTGTACAGTGTGACGATTTGATATACGTATACTTTGTGAAATAATTATCACAAACCAGATGATTAACCTGTCCATTGCCTCACAGTCCTCCTTTCCTCCCTCCCTCTTTCTTTTGTGGCGAGAACATTTACAATCTACTCTTTGAACAAATTTCAAGTGTGCAGTGCAGTATTTTGAACTACGGCCAGCATGCTGTGCCTGAGATCTCCCGAACTTATTTGTCTTATAGCTGAAAGTTTGGATCCTTTGACCAAAACCTTCCCATTTCCGCCTTTCCCCTTTCCCAGCCCCTGGCAACCACCATTCTGCTCTCTGCTTCTGCGAGTTCGACTTTTTTAGATTGCACGTGTAAGTGAGATCATGCAGTATTTGTCTTTCGATGTCTGGCTTATTTCACTTAATATAAGGTCCTCCAGGTTCATCCATGTGGTTGCAAGGGTAGGATTTTCTTGTTTTGTAAGGCTGAATAATATTCCTCTGTGTGTGTGTGTACACATACACCACAGTTTCTTTATCTGTCAACGGACGCTTAGCTGTTTCCGCATCTTGGCTGTTGTGAATAGAGCCACACAAGGTGCTCTAAATCTTGGCATTATGGCTGAAGCTCACTGAAATCTGACAGGAGTAGAAACAACAGTTTTTTTATGTTCATTGCCACTATAAAATTCTATTTGTTGTATTACTTTTGGGTCAATGTGTACATTGCCTAATAAAATCTATGACAGCTGTCTGCCACGCTGCTTTTGACTTTTTTTAAACATTTGTTTTAATTACAATGATTGTTAAAAAAAAAATGGTTATTTTAAAAAAGTATTTCTACCCAAAAGCTTTTCAATGGGAGGGCATAGAATCTTAGAAAATCCTCATTCTTTGAGTAAATCAGATTGTTCAGGAGAAATTTGAAGGAAGCCACTGCCTGACATCTGAATTACTGAACAGAGGGGGTCATTGCTGTAAATGGAACTTGCAGGACACAGACCTTTCATTGCAGCAAAAGGAACAAGTAGGCACTCCAAAAACTCGTGATAAAAACTGTGATTGTATTTCTGAGTTACATGGTAATGCGGTAACACACTTACGGGATTTCCGAGGAAGATTAAGTAGCCCATAGTAGCTCATCTGTCACTAGCTATAACTATCAAGTTATTAATTTACATAATATATAGCTCTGAATAGAACAGTGATAAAAATATCACAAACATGTATCACCCCCCAAAATAAGATATAAAAACTGTCAGAGAATTATTTGCAGTTTTCTTATTCTTTAAGGAACATGGGTCTCTTTAGAAAAAAATTAGAAAATTCAGATAAACAAGAAGAATATTTTTTAAATTGTCCATAATCCCATGACTCAGAAAGAATCTTTGGCGGTGGTTGTTTTTCATGGTTGTATTTCCAAGGACATCTGTGTTTTTCTAACACAGACTAGCGACCGTGTGATTCCACTTCGGCTAATCACTATGGTGACTTAGGAACTGTCCTGATTTCTAGTCACTTCCAACAACCGTCCTGCTGAAGGTGGCTCAGCAGAAGGTGGGATGATTGTACTGTTTTTGGCCAAACGGTAGGAATGGAAATGAGAATAATAAAGCGCGTTGGTACTTAAAGATGATCCTGTTGAGTGACAGATAAGCTGTTGTCTGTAAAGTGACACCACAGATCAAGGACAAAGCCAGGACGAAAGTCTGACACTTTCAATTTTTAATGATTTGTTCTCCACCCTCTTGGTTGACATCAGAGATTTTGGCAATGGTGTATCCTCCAATGTGGCGTGATCTCTTTGTCTTCATCTCAACTTGAAGCAGTCACTTCTTGTTTCTTGTCACAGATCCTCAGATGAGTGAATAGGTTTTCTGCTTAGGAACCTTTCCACTTACTTAGACCTTTGGTGTTATAAAACGAAGAGTTTTAGGTAAAGATGTAACTAGTGTTTATATCTCAGCTTTCAGTGTCCTTTTTAGCTTAATTCTCATAGTAACAAGTGCAGGAGGTAGGGGCCGTGTGAGAAGAAAAGAACTGAAGAGGGAGGCAAAAAACCAGAGTCGGCCACAGGAAGTCAGAGAGGGTGCAGGCCATGGCCAGGGTGAGTGGCTAGGGTGTGAGCAGCATTCACAGGGGTGGTGTGAGGGTGGAAACCGAGGAGACGACCCACGGGCTGAGACAAAAGGGATCAAGAAGGCCAATCACAGCCTGAGCAAGAGTGAGACCCTGACTCTACTAATAACAGGAAAATTAGTTGGGCGCCTATAGTCCCAGCTACTCGGGAGGCTGAGGCAGGAGGACCATTTGAGCCCAAGAGTTTGAGGTTGAAATGAGCTATGCTGGTGCCACTGCACTCTACCCAGGGCAACAGAAGGAGACTCTGTCTCAAACAAAAAAGGCAAATGAGAGGATCTGGACTCCAGGGAATTCAGGTCAAGACATTTCTTCCGTTTAGTTTTATAACTTAAAAATAGTAGTAGGGTATTGATTTTTATTGAGATGTAACTTCTTCTGTTTTATTTAGACCTGCCAAAGGTGGCTCATTGCCGTCTCCCTCATAAACTCATAGTCATCATGAAAAAGTCAATGTCCTATGATTTTTGTAGTCTTCAAGCTTGTTCCATGTGGTGTTAGTATATTCAATAGTAAATATTCTTATTTTATACCAATCTGTGGAAATAGGCTAACACCTTAGAATTTAGTGTGGCTGTGTCAAGAGTGGAAAATGTTTCCAGTTAATAAAAAAAGGAGTCCTTGGTCAAACGACTGTTAAAATATAAATAAGAATGGAATGAAAAAAAAATCCGGAGAGGGTTATAAAATGTACTGGGTTGGCAATGATGCTAGTTAGGATTTCGTTGGCCAGGAAAAAATTATAGTGTTTCCCATGTCATCTAAGGGCTAATATCAAGATTTATGGACCACATAAAATATTTTATTCAAACTCCTGGGAAATTTCAAAACTATATATACCAAGATAATACTTGAGAAAATAAATAATTCTATGAGATGGTGTAAAAGTTACTTACGTGAGGGAGTTCACGGCTCCCTGTTCCCTCTGCCCCGGCGTTTTCTCCAGTCCTGCCTTTTTGGAGAAAAACAAAGACATATACTACGTGAGTGGATTCTTGTAGGAAAAAAAAAGAATATATGTGTGTGTGTGCATGCGTGTGTGTGTGTTTATAGCACGTGGCATGGAGAAGAGAGAGAACTGGGGCAAAAGTGGGATCAGGTTGGGGCGAGTGGGAGACTTTGATGAGAGCAAGCGTGAACAAGTCTTGGGAGATCTGGGAGCCAGAGAAGAATAAAGGGGTTGGGAGAGGGAAGGAGAAAAAAAATCTTAACATGAGTTGCATGGACTCAGTCTCTGACCTGAATTACACATTTGAGTGAGGAGCGACCGCTGAAATGTCCATCCGGGCCGTTCTTTCACTGTGACCCTGACCCTTGGCTCCACAGTGAGGGCTGGGCTCGGTAAGGACTGTTAAAGCAAAGTGACAGGAGACTCGCTCCCCCCATGCTAACGTCCATGTCGGAGGACACCACCCGCTGGTGCCAAGCCTAATCCTCGTAACAACTGAATAATGCTGCTGTTATTTAATCTCATCAACAGGCAGGGAAACCGAGACGTGGATGGTTACGTGGATGTCCACATGCTGACAGCTAGCGTCCCATATCCAGTATCCAAAGCCAGGCTGACCCATGCCCTTCCTTGACTTCTAAACAAACTTTGAAACCAGTCTTGATTTCTTTGGAAATTTGTGGGTCCAATGACAAATCTTTTCCTCGTCCTCCAGTGACATTGAGCAGAAAAGGGTGATGAAATGCCAGTTGTATGTATGGCTTTGCTCAGTGACTTGTTGGACCTCAGGTGGCTTCAAATCTGTCTCAGACTGCTGGGTCTGGCGGAGGGTAAACAAGCGGCAAGGAAGCGGCAAAGGGCCGGGAGTGAGAACGGAATTGTAGCTAGGAACCAAATCGAGGCTAGGAACAGTTCCCTGGTGGGAACATACATGGTAAAAAGTTCCTAGTAACCTTTAACTGACCTGGAACTCATTATCATCTAATTAGCATAACATGGGTGGAGCTTCATGAAGGAGTCTGGGGAGGATGCATGCGCAGAAAGGGAAACTGTTACGTAACAAACAACCTGTTACGTAACCTGTTATATAACCCCAACCTGTCAGTCACCCCAAAGGGCAGGAAACAGCAACCAATCCTGCCAGGAGGAAGGCGGGACAAACTCATGCGCTTATAAAAAGGCAGCGTTTGCTCAGAATTCAGTGTCTTACTCAGCTCATGGTGACAGACCTAGTCCACTCTCTGGAATGTATTTTCACTTCGTGTAGCTTCCTTCTTTCCTTTCTTTCTTTTATCTGATAAGCTGTTTGTATAAAATTGCTCTGTGTCTGTGCTCACTCTGTCATCTGCTGGACTTGGTACCAGTGCTCGTTCTGGACACTGGGAACCGGCGGACCAGGGGACATCCACACAAATGAACCTAACAAGACTTTCCCAAGTGAAAAGCAGAAATCAGAATGTTGTTAGTCTCGCAGAGAGTTTGAAGATGCGCGACTCAAGGCTGCTGTAAAACCCCTTCGGAGAAAAGCTCTTAGTAGAATCAGCAAGAATCCGTGTCCATCCCGGGGGCATCCGAGGCTTTCCGGCTCCTCTTGTAGACGATGCCTCGGCGGATCAAAACCCAGTCGGGACTCTGGTTCTGTTGCTGAGGCAGAGTTCAGGGTCTGAGTTGTGCTCTGCTGGGTGAGCATTGAAGGTCAGAACGGAGGGACCCAGAAATCCTCTCCCAGATGCCTGTCTAGCAGGTGCGGTTCTTTTAGTTGGCACCACTGCATGTGGACGAGAGCATCAGGCTCTGTAGAACAAACCCTGTCCCCAGACACAGACATGTGAATGCATGGGCCCTGCAGGGACACCAGCCATGTTACACACACCAACAGTCCTTTCTTAGTCTCCCCTGTCTGGGGTAAACGGCAGTGGCAGTGATATGGATTTAAAGTCTAGGCCTCTAATCAAACACATTCAGTATGAACTCTCTTGCCCATATTGATTTCAGAATAAACACATCCAGTGGAGGGGCATTTCTTCCTTTGGGAGCCTCCCTGCAACTCTGGGATTGCGTGGAGGGTAGTTATTCCTTTGATGCCAGGAATTACTCAAAACTCATCCCAAGAATAAGAGAAGTCAACATATCTGGCAGGGGTGAGGACACCAGATTGTGTCATGTCTTTGTGGTCAGGCAGCAGCATGATGGCACATCGCCTAACTCTCCGACAGCCATCTGAGACCAAGAACCTCTGAAAGCAAAGTAACTCCATCGAGGGAGTAACAGCGGTTTTGAAAGAAGCTCCCTTGCTTTTTGTTAGAGCTGATCTGTGGCTGATCAAATCCAAAAAAGGGACGGATTGACTTGGGGTCCTCTTGCTGAGCTCAGGGGCATCAGGAGGGTGACCTACCAAGCTCTCTAGACAAGTTCCTGGTATTCTGGCAAAAGACAACAAAGCAAAACAATGCAACACAGAATCCTGGTGAGACCCCAGTGGGCAGTCCTGGGCATTTTGCCCTCTTATGGGAGAAAGTTCATTTCAATCAGCAGGTCTTTTCTTCAAGGCTTTGGAAACTCTTTCAAGGGCTACTTCCCCTCCTAGGCAAATAACCTTTTGCCCTTTACAGGCTGTCTTTGTGCATGACCCTAAGAAGAAGAGAACATTGACAGTAAGCTCAGTGTCTTTTTAAATTCCCCCCTTTGTTTAAGCATTAAGTGTGTTTCATTTGTTATTGTTGTGCTGTTATTTTTAAGCCAGAATTCCTATCCATCTTTACCTACTTTGGGCACCCACCCGTGAGACAAGGAGTAGAGACAGAAATTAACGTTGGCTGTGGATTTCTAGATGGATGCACCAGGTCCAAGAATCCCTGCGTGCTCTAAGAATTCTATGCTGCCTGGATAATACGATATACACACAATATATAACGTTCATGAGTTTTATTGTGATAAACTTGTTTATAAATATTAAATTCATAATAGCCTTTTGCCTTTTCTTATTCAATGTGTACTAAAGGTACAGTGATTATCATGATTTTTTTTGAAAAGCACACAAGGGTTTAAATAGTGGAAGAGGGCAGACGTGAGCAGCACAGAGGACTAGAGCTGGAGCAGCACTCACATTTCAGACCTCGCGTCACTTTATTTGGTCCTTGAGATTAGAACCTGTTTTCCTTCCAGGAACCAGCAAGGATGGATAGTGGAACCACATGGCTTGGGTTTGAATCCCAGCCCTGCTCTTCCATTTCTAGCTGTGTCACCCTGGCCAGGCTCCTCAGTTTTCTCATCTGTACTATGGGGACAATAACAGGCCTATGTAAAGTGTTTACTAGAAAGTGCAGAATGCAGTTAACATTCAACAAATAATAGCTATTTTTTTTTTTAAACGTGTAACAGCTGCAACTTTAGGAGGCCAAGAAGGTGCAATTTCAATGTGATGGACAGAACCCCTGTTAGGGTCAAGGGCACTCACCAAGGCTGCCTTGCCTGATGGTCATTGTGTGGGAAGAGCCCGCCTTCCCACAGTGAGACACTAAAATGACCCCGGGGAAATGAGGCTGATGAAAAGGTTTTGTCTTGGTTATGATTAAACAAACGCAGCTTGTGTTGAGTAGTTCCTTTATTTTTAAAATATAAAGGGAAACTGGAGAAACGAAAGACTTCCAGGTAGACCTGCCTGGCAGTGGCAGTGTGGGGTGACCACGACCAAGAGTGGCCGCCAAGCGTCCAGGCTGCAGGCTCCCTCGGGCTGCCTGCCTGTGTCCGCCGACCTTGACGGCAGGTTCTGCCAGACAACCTGGCAGTTCTCATGGTCCATTAAGACAACAGATGCAAACACACTCAGGAGCCAAGGGCTGAAATCAGGTTAATTCCAGCCGCCTCCTGCTCTTGTCCTCTCCTGGCCTGTGCCAACTTGACCCAGAACTCTGCCAGGTCAGGTCACAGTAAAAACTCCCGCTGATGGACATTTCTCAGTAGGGCATGGTCTGAAGAAATGCAAAACCCGGTGGCTGCAGAGTTTCCGTTTAGGGGAGAAATCGCCAGTCTATCCCCAGGAGATCGGAGTGGGACGGAGCATTGGAAGAAGGCGACACATGCGCAGAAGTGGCGTCGGGTGTACAGGAAGCGTCTCCGGCATGGTCTACGTTCCTTTCCCAGAAGATGCCATTGTTTCAGGAACAGCGGACTTAATTGGGTTATGTGATTGGACTTTCCATGAAACAATAAGGTTTATTTGCATTTTGCCATCGCGACCAAAGCGCCTATGGCAGCATGAGGCAGCGCAGTCACCTGCCAGACGACCGCGGTCTAGTTTTGGATCATTTATCTTCTTTTTCTACATTCTGTCTTGCTTCCTTAGTTACCCAAGCGTGTGCTCAGTGTGGAGAAATTTCGCTGTGAGGCTTTCTGTTGTGATTCAGAATCAAAGTGATCTGAAGTTACATTTGGGGAAGATGAAAGAATTTGAAGGTTGCTGTATTTATGGTAACGATGACTCGGCCCCTCAGGGAAAATGCCTTTCTGTTTATATGCAGGGGAGAAGGATATGCTCGTTCTCTCCCACCGTTAAATTGCAGATGACTCGTCCAGTGTGGTGGCTCACGCCTGTAATCCTAGCACTCTGGGAGGCCGAGGCGGGAGGATCATTTGACCTCAGGAGTTCGAGACCAGCCTGAGCAAGAGTGAGACCCCGTCTCTACAAAAAATAGAAAAATTAGCTGGGTGTTGTGGCATGCACCTGTAGTCCCAGCTGCTAGGGAGGCTGAGGCAGGAGGATGGCTTTGGGCCCAGGAGTTTGAGGTTGCAGTGAGCTAGGCTGATGCCACAGCACTCTAGCCCAGGCAACAGAGTGAGATTCTGTCTCAAAACAAACAAACAAACAAACAAACAAACAATTTCAGATGACAGTGTTCCTCCAATGAGCAAGTCCTCTGCCCGCCCTCTCCCTGGTCCTAGCTGGTGTCTCTCCTTCTCCTCTCCCTTCTTTTCCCAGCACCCAGTTCAGTGCGGCTCAACAAATGGCCACGTGCACCTGCTGGAGGCTGGGCACCAGGCTAAGCGTGGGGTCTATGAGACAAAGAAGTCGGCCCTTGCCCATAAGGAGTCCACAGTCTAGGAGCAGAGGACTTGCCTGCCTGCAGAGGGACAGGGCACACCAAAGGGAGGAGCAGAATCCTAAGCAAATGCTCTTTTAACCGAGGACATACCCTAGGCTCGTCTGAGTGCATGGATGAGCTGAAAGGTGAATGGAAGTTAAGTGGACATTTTCAGGCATGGTGGTTCAGGTAGCAGTGCTACCATGGGTAAGAGCCCAAGCTTTGGAAATTATACAGGCCTGGCTTGGAATCTTGACTCTGACATTCATCACTGTGTGACCTTGAAAAACTTGCTTACCCTCTCTGAGCATCAATTTCTGTATATACCAAAATGGGATGACAGCAAGTCCTTCATAGGGCTGTGAAATAAGATATAGTAAGAAGTGCCTTGCAAAGTGGCCAGCATGTAGTAGGTACTTAATAAATGGTGGCTACTATAATTTTCCGGTTATTTATGTTTGTAAGTGAGTTCGTTCATGTCTGTGTGAAGGGTCGGCCTGTGGCCCTGGGAGGAGAGGACAGCTAGCACAGGTGACGCATGAGCCCAGCGTGGGTGCCCAGGAGTCTAAGGTGGCTGTGAGGAGGTTGCAAAGCAAAGACAGCATCTTTGCTTTGGCAGCAGCTGGCGTTTCTCTTACAGAAAGGACATGTCATGTTTATCCAGCCAGATAACCAGGTTGCCTCCGTCAGAGAGCTTCTAAACGGAGCTTTGCAAATGTGTTCTGCGCAGCCTGCGGTAATGAGATTCATGCTTCTTCGCTGGTAATCCTCCACTAGACAGCATTTTAAATCTTTTTCCTATTTGGTGCATCGAACTGAGGTCCAGGATATACATATTTCCAAGTGTCGTTTTTAATTTAATGCATGATTGAACATATTACCACTGGCACAGCTAAAATAGTTAAACCAGAATCCATCAATTTGTCCTGAACTGTTGACATGCAGGGTAACGCCACGGTTAAATTAAATTTAAATATAAGAAAGAGAGGCAGCTTGCTTTCCTGGCAGCCCTGGGGCCTGCCTGGCTGCAGGAGGAGGGGACGTTTTAAAATACGAGGTGCGTGTCTCGCCACCCCTCGGTATGGCTCGGGGAATGTGCGGATTGGGTTGCGTTGCTGGTCATTCTCCCCGACTGAGTGGCAAAGCAGGCCAGGTGTCTGGGTTCTGGCAGAGGTGCTCTGTGCCGACATGAAAGAAAATCACCGTTCACGGGAAAAACCTGGTTTGCAAATCATAACATTTCAGAATGAGAACAGATCTAGGAGAGCCCCAGGTGTCAGAGTCGGGGAGACAGGCCAGAGCTTTGGTCCAGCTCAGAGAGGTCAGGCGACCTGCACAAGGACATCTGGAACCAGCACTGGGCGCTCGGACTCAGAGTGAATGTTCCCCCTTCTGCATTTCTTATGCATTAGTCAAAGACGCGGCCGGGTGGAGTGCTGCCGCTCATTTCTACGAGAACCCTGGCAAGTGGGAGATTCACTCTGTGCTCTGTTTGCTTGTCTGCAAACCGGAGATAACAGTAGCCGTCTCATGGATTAAAGGAGTGACTGGATGTGAAATGATTAGGACCATATCTGGCGCTTGGGGAGAGTTCAGTAAGTCTTAAATTGTTCTTGTTGTAATCATAAAAAATAGCTTATTTTTATCATTGACCCAATGTTTGCTTAGAATTGGGACACTCTGGGATCACCTGGGTCCTCTGATGACTCCTTGTGGACAGTGTCCTGCAGTCCTAAGGTGGCCAGAGCATTAGTCTCCTAGGGCTGCCATCACCAATTACCCCAGGGTTGGTGGGTTTAGACAACAGGTACTTATACTTTCACAGTTTTGGAGGCCACAAGTTTAAAGTCAAGGTGTACTCTGGGCCATGCTCCCTCCAAAGACTCTGGAGGAGGGTCGTTCTTTGCCTCTTATAGCTTCCTGTGGCCCCAGCGTTCCTTGGCTTGATCCTACCTCATTCCAGTCTCTGCTGCCGCCCTCACCTGGCTTCTCCTCCATGTGTCTGACCTCTGTGTGTCCCCTATAAAGACATTTGTCATTGGGTGTAGGGCCCACTCAGATGCTCCGGGATCTCGTCTCATCTCTGATCTCATCATGAGAAACTTAATTCTCTTTTTTTTCCAAATAAGGTCACATCCACAGTTCCAGGACATGGACACACCTTTTTTGGGGGGGGGGCACTATTCAACTCACCTCAGCTGACCATTGTTGGGGTGAGAGGTGGGTGTTGGAACTAGAACAAAATTAGAAGGAATTAAATCCATACACTTGGCTTTGGTTGAACTTTGTCCTAACCTGCCGTAGTCTCTGGTAACTTGGGCAAAAATGGTAGGAAGAGAAACATGAGAGTGGAAAGATTTATTATTCAGCTGATCAAAAAGAAACATGGATTGTGACTGGTGAAGAAGGTGGACCCTCATTCATTCATTCATTCATTCACTCAGCAAACCCTGAGAGCCTACGATGTCCCGGCACAACTGTGTGTTACATGCCAGAGACACAAAGATGACAGAGACACTCTTCCTATCCTGATGGAGCCCATGTTCTAGGGAGGAACAGGTGTGTAAATAAAAAAAACTGTAATACAATATGGCGAATGCAAAACTTGTGCTCTTCGCAAAGAATTACAAGTGCAGAGAGG
This sequence comes from Indri indri, assembly GCA_004363605.1. Lineage (NCBI taxonomy): Eukaryota > Metazoa > Chordata > Mammalia > Primates > Indriidae > Indri > Indri indri. Next base: position 20,517 of record RJWJ010028085.1, read on the forward strand.
CAGCATGCCACCCGGTCAGGGGTGGGGCACAGGAAAAGACAGGGGGTGAGTGGTGTATCCAGTCAGGCTTCCTGGGGGAGGTGACGCTGAGCAAATCTGAGAGAGAAACGGCTTCCTGGACTCGGGGGACTGACCACATGAGCAAAGGCACAGGGCAAATCAGCAAACGCGGGGGCATAGAGGAGCCCTGCACGCCACCCTAAGCACAGCGTGGCTCTTAACCGACAGGGAGTCTTGCAGGACCCAAAGTGTTTTAAGCATCAGTAGAGAGTATTCTCCATGTTTCTATCCTAGTTTCTGGTGGTGGCACACGGTCCGTGGAGTCCCTTGGCTTATAGACGTATCACTCCAGTTCCTGCCTCCGTCCTCACGAGGCATTCTCCCTGCACCTGTCTCTGTTTCTTCTGCTCTTGTGGGGACACAGGTCGCGTTGGATTGAGGGCTCATCCTGCTCCATAGGACCTCATCATAACTAACTACATCTTCAAAGACCCCATTTCCAAGCAAGCTCACATTCTAGATTCCAGGAAGGACACGCATTTTGGGAGGGACCCTGTTTGGCCACGACAACACTGATGTGGTATTTTAAACAACGGGAGTGCGGGAGCTCATGCAAGGGCTGGGATAACATGTTGAAGACAAAACACCCACATCTGGAGATAGTGCGGACAGAGGAGCCAGGGAATGAGAGAGAGGAGAGGCGGGGGACAGAACCAGGACCGGGCGCGCAACAGAAACGGAAACGGAGGATTTGGGAGGTGGATGGGAGTGGAATGCCGAGTTTGTAAGTGGAAGGGATAGAATCTGGAAGTGTCATTTAGGGGAAAGGGAGCTGACTGGCATCAGGTCAGAGACATTGGTGAGGCTGAAGACCTGTTTCAGGTGTAGACCATGACTTTGTAGACACAGTATGCAGTTTTCATCATTGTGAGCTTTTTTATTCTGTGTTCAAAGCAGAGAAGGTAGAACATAGAACTGATGCAAGAATGAGGTCTTGGTAGGTAAGCGGCAAGAGGAACGGGGTGTAAGAGAATGGGGTGGAAGAGGGCAGAGAGGCTAAGCCGATCAGCACGGAGCTGAGGCTGGAGAGAGACGAGAGGGACCAGGAGATGCTGATAGACCAGGGAGAGAAAGGTGGACATTGATC
>RJWJ010028086.1:0-21677 GCA_004363605.1 Indri indri
AAAATTCATTGTCATTCTTTAAAGATTCTTTAAACATGGTTATCTTGAGTTCTTTGAATATATTTGTAACAGCAGCTTTGTTATCTTTGTTGTCTCTTGGTCCCCTAAGAGACAGTTGACCGATTTTTTTCTTTTCTGTCTTTGGGCCATTTTTCTTGCTCATCTGATAAATTTTGTTGAAAACAGGACATTGTAAATAGTATATTGTAGCAACACTGGATTATGACATTTCTCCTCTGAGAGGTTTTTGTTTTTATTGTTTGCTTATGTTTCTTTTTTATTTCCTTTATTTTTTTCTCTCTTGTTTTCTTTTTTTTTCTCCTTCCTTCCTTCCCTCCCTCCCTCCCTCCCTCCCTCCCTCCTTCCTTCCTTCCTTCCTTCCTTCCTTCCTTCCTTCCTTCCTTTCCATTATATTAATAACTTGCCTGTCTGGACTAAAGCTGAAGCATCTGCAGCCCCTGTGGTTCCTGTGGTATATGACCACTTATATCTCTGCTTAGTTGTGTTTTTAAAAAATTGTTTACAAAAATTTCCAAGCCTGTCTTCCTAGAGGCTGCTTCTGTGCTGTATAGCTAGTGAACTGCTAAGAAGACCAGACATGCATAGATTGCTTGGACCCTTTTTGTACTCCACATTACACATGCTAGGACACGGCCAGGGACATGTGGCCTTCATATCAATTTCCTGTACTTCTGTTTCAGTCCCATTATCTCCTCTTTATATTTCTAGTCTACTCATGGCCCTAGCGGCCACTAGACTTCCCTATTTACTTACTGCCAAAATTACTACTGTGACTGACAAAACTGCTGAGCATTTTTTTTTTTTTTCCGCCTTTTACTCCAAAGCAAATGAGTCTCTATAGTGGCAAAACCAGTGGTCTTCAGGGGCAGCCTCATCCTGCCTCATGACCGAGCTGGAGGAATGAGATCAACTGCATGCAAGAATCCTACAGATTCTCAAAGTATTTACCCAAAGTTCAGCAGTTTTTCCAGAATAAAAACATCTCAATTAGTTCTTTGCCTTTAGTGGATTTCCTGAACCCTAAACTGTTGTTTGTTTTTAAAAATGTTTTCCAGTTTTATAGATTTTTTTTTTTTTTCACTTCCTCACATTGCCATTACTGGAAGATCTTTCCTGTTGTACTTATTTTTAAACTCATTTCTACTTTGATTGGATCCAGCACTGTCATAGCAGTGATAAATAACCTATTTTATAACATGTCCCATAAAGAATTGGATATAATTTACATATCAATATTTACATATTGTTAGCCAGCAAAACTTTGACCTTTTTCAAAGACATGACGTTAGCTAATTTGTCTTCAGATCGGCAGCATCTGTGATGAGGCAGGTGCCAGACAAAGGCTCTTTACCTAAATGTAATGGAAATGGAAAAAGAATGTTTATAATTTACTGCATGACAAAATCCTCACATTCTAAAATCGGGTCCAAAAAATAAACGAACGGCAAAAGCCCCTCTAAAATAGTGAGAAAATGAATATTATCTAGGAAAAGAATACATTGTTTAGAAAAATCAATTCAGCCAGTCTAATTGATCTGCTTTATCTGAATAGCTTATATATTCTTTTAATTTCCTGCATGTTTCTTTTAGCTCAGCTTTCAAGGCCTATCCTTTAAATTATCTTTTCAATGCACATATACAGATTAGTAAGTTAATTCCCTGTGGGAAAAATGGAAGATGAAGGTAACTTATACATAAAGAAACAAAAAACAAAACAGCTGCACAGAAAAGGTTTCAAAAACTTAAGGCAAAGATTGATAATTGTGCTAAAATTTCTTTATTTTTTTAGTAGAACAGACTGAAGAAACAGATGTTGCCACTGCTAGAGAGAAGGAGAATCTATGCCTGCAGCCAAACCTGGAATGTGCCTCATCTGAGACCTTTGTGGCAAGGCCTCCACTCAAGCTGTGAGCACGCACAATTCTGTACTCAAGTGTTGCTGCTTTTGAACCCAAGGTGAAGCTCGGACTGTACTGTAGTTGACCTCACTACTGGCAATCCTCCAGGCCTGTATTTGGAAGCAAAACGCAGATGAGTCTCTGGCATAGTATGTGAAAAATGGACTCAGAAATCTCCTAAATTGCATTTGATACACTCTAATTTGAAAAATAAGTGAAATATAAGTTTACATGTGAAACAGAATCATTAATGTATGCCAAAAATTTGTCTAGAGGTGACATTATCATAAGGGGCTTATATTTGTTGAAATTAAATTACAGAATAAGTATTAGACTTTTTAAGATGTTGCCTAACCTTGTTTGGGCTAGGAGGATGCCACCTCTTTGGGGTTATTCCTCAAACTGAAGAATCCAAGCTTGAGGTGAGATACTTATTCATTAGCTGCTCGTTCATTTGCTTTTCTCTTAATTGAACCCAGTGTGAGGTAAGACTTTACAAGCAGTATATACATGCTGCCCTTTTTAAACTTTTTTACATTGCTTATTCTTCTGGAATCATTTTTCCTGACCTTATTGGTTGAGCAGGTTAAGGTACGGAGTAGCAGCAGGAATAAAGAATAAAATAAGCCAGTGCTCTAGGAAAAATGAACCAGACAGAACTTAAGTGAACCTCTCTCCCTTCTCCACTTGACGAGTTGCAATAGACTCAAAAGGTGGCAAGCCTTGGTGGATAGTGCTTACAATCCTATTAAAAGAAGAGCAAAGCCATTTCTGTTGGGAAGCAGATACCCTTTGCATTTTTTTAAAAAAATGCCTGACATTCATAGTTGCACAGCACATGACAATCTTAGCAGTAGTACAATTCCGAGTTTGATTATCCTGTAGGCCAACGCCTTAAAGACAATTCCTGAGCAGAATTTGAACTGACTTATGCTTATTGTCTTATTGTTATAATTCTAAGTGGCTTCCTATTGAGCTGTAACTCCGATTTGGAATGTTTTTTTTTTCTCTCATAGTCCATAAAAATTATAAATAAAAGTTTACAATATTTTTTTATGTAATCTGAGTCCCTCTCGCCTTTAATTTTTGTTTGTTTCCTACATTTAGAAAGTTTAATGTTAAAATTCCAGCTAATAACCTCTCAATTTCTGAAAATCATTCCAAGCCTATTAGTTGTTTAAAGACAACTACCACTTTTAGTATGAGGCAGTTGTTGGAAATTTTTTTTGATTACCGAATTTTATGGGAGTACAAACAATTTGGTTACATGTAACGCCTTTGCCTCGCCCAAGCCAGGGCTGCAAGCATGTCCTTCCCCCATACAGTGCGCTCCGCCTCCATTAGTTGTGAGTTTACTTCCCCCACTCCACGCTCCGACTGGCACTCAATGAAATAATGGGATTTTAATCAATAATTCTAATGCGTGACTTTTTATCAGTGTTAATAAAAAATGAAGATTATACTTATTTCAGAGAATTAGAAAGAAGTGGAAATGAATGCAATGATAAGTTTTGTGTTCTGTGCTATTTACTTTGGAGATACATCCATAAATGCTAAGGATGATTCTGAGAAAGAATGGGATTTTAATAAAGGCAAACATGGTTGAAACTGAAAATGCGAGAACCACCCCACCCTGGATTTATGATAGTTTTTGTCTCATAGATAATTAAAAGTTACATGTACAACTCATTATTACTATTAATACTGTTTTTTTTAAAAGTACTTAAATCAACTTTGCATTTGTGAAATAAATATAGATGAGGCATAACACTTAGCCTGTCTCTTCACTAGACAGATTCACATATTCATGAAAGGTGACCTTTTTTAACACAAAATTACACGACTAATACTTTCTCACTACTTCATTATTTAGTGATGCCAGTCCTAGCTTTAGAAATAAAATCAACGCATTTAATGAAATGCTTACTTAAACACCAATGCCATTATTACATATGTAACAGTTTGGAAATACTGCATTACACTTGGAAAATACCTGGTGCCAGCGAATCAATTTTTTATCTGCTTTGTAAAAACAACTTCTGCTTTATTGCTTTTTGGAAATAGAATTGAAGCAATACCTCACAAAAGCCATTAAACAGAACCTGTGACAAAATGTCAGACTTCTGATTAAACTACATTATTTCTTGATTTCTTTCAAACACCTAATGGCATAATGAAAGCTGATTAGATTATTGATATGTTCGCGGTCTGTTCTGATATCTGATAGCCTCAAACTAAAAAGTTGAATTGTAAAATGAGATGACAGTGTGACTGAACAATCAACCTCATAAACAGTTTAACTGCTGGGTAATCCAAATTTTTAATTGGCCAAAGTAACATTTAGTGTTGGAAAATATGGAAGATAGTCTATAATTAGAACAATTAACATAATGATGAGTCTTATATAGCAGCAACACATTAAATATTTAACCATGAAGGGAAGAAAACAATTTCAAATTGGTGAATGAAGGGACAATCCTTTAGGGGATTGTTTAGGGTTTTTTTTTTTTTTTTTGGTAGTTCCTTCGGGACATAGTCTGCAAATATCATATTGTTAATATTGCAGAAGTTATAGCAGGAAAGAAACAAAGCAGTGTCCTTTGATTTTATACCATTTTCTAAGAGAGTAAAATAAATAATGGGAAACTATAAGGGTGTTAAAAATACATGTCTTTTTTTTGTAATATTCACTGTGGATGAAAGAAATCTGTTTTAACTAAAAAGAGATGCATTATGTTTAAATTCTACATTATTGTGTATTTTGGTTTCTAAAACCTTGCAAAAATAATGAAGGTTGTAATGAGTTCTTTTATTGTCACTGGAGCGGGGGCAGGGGGACTCCTAATAAATCAGCCGTGTGAGTCTGTGGAGTATAGGAAGCACAGGCATGCTGCAAGAATTAGAGTTAGTGTCAGTCTTATTTAAAAGCTTCCTTGTTCATCTTTGCAACTCTAGATTGTTGGCCAAGATTAAATCATGAATCTCCTCAACACTCTTGTAAAATAGTTAAGCAAGTAGGAGAGAAAGAATGACAAAGGGGTAACTTTATTTGCACTGTTGTATTAATGTAAATTTAAATCAAATGAAGATAAAACAAATATTATACAAATAAAATTCAGGGGTTTTTCCCCTGTGATTATTAATAACAACATAAAGGCTAATTCCAGATCAAAAGATTTAGTCCAACATAAATTTAAAAATATATCCATCACCACTTGGGTCAACATGAGGATTTCTTTCTCCTGAATTTAGGAAATGGAAGTTCATAACTAAACAACAAGTAGGATATAAAATAATAATTTAAAAAAAAAAAAACAAAACTCTGCATCAATTGGGGCCTAACCAGGAAAACAACTTTAAGAATTCGTAACAAATAAATGTAATGCAGAGGCTATACTGAACACCAGACAGAAGACAGCAAGGTAACTCATTGATCAACAAAAGTACGAAGACATGACCACTACAAGACTGGAGGAAAAGCAGGATGAGGCAATATTATTGGTGCTTAGAAGTAAAAGTCACCCAAAAAAAGTTGAGCACCAGGCCAGTCTGTCTGGCGAGAACTGACACCATGGAGTACTTAACAGCCTTGCCTCCCAGTGCAGGGGAAGAGGGTTGGGGGAATACCTTGCCTTCTCCCTTCTTTCCCCCTTCTAAGCTTCTGCCAATTCCTCTCAGAGACATAATCAGGCAGAAAACTAGCTGTAATAGGAACCTGAAAATGTAGTATTTAGGATTCAGTCATTTTTAATACAGAACAATGGTGGAAAATTACAGGAAAGAATCTGAGGGCAAACATATTTTGAACCTGAGTATCTTCCCATGATACACTATCAAGGTTAACTACATCAGTGATGTTGAACATCTGAAAACTATCTTATTACAGGGAATAAAATGGTATAAGCTCTATCTTCTTTACCATTTTATTATTGTATGAAAGAATAGATGTTTAGCTAGCTGAGTATGCATGAGATTTGCTTAAAGTTTCTATTATCTTGCTAATGCATTGGTTTTCTTTATTTATAAGATATGAGGTGCCCAATGGCATTTTATGTGTGTATGTATATGTGTGCATTTTTTAAATTAAAAAAAACAACTTTTATACTCATAGATATGATTATCTCTTATTCACTATGATTTCTAAAGAAAAAGACTAGTGACCCTCTTTCAGGGTTGCTATGAATGTATGGGGAGGTTAAATCTTCAAAACCTGTTCTGATTCAAATAATCTAAGCCACACTAAAAACAGAGTTAATATAATATAAAATATTTTAATTGGAATTTTCTGGGAAAAATATAATTAATTTATACCCTATTGACTTTCTATCAAACATTATTTTAGGAGAATATAAGGAATATTTTAGGAGAATATATATAGAAGCTGGACTAGTTATTTTCTATTGGACCCCACATCCAAAGTAGACAGATTTTGCAGATTTAATCCAGGCAAGTTACTAAACAAATGAAGAAAAATAGTAAACACAATATCTGGGGAAAATACATAATTCCAAATTAATATATCACCTGAAATGCACAGTTTTCACCAAGAGAAATATTAAAATGCAGAGAAACATGAAAGTATAACCTATCCTGTGAGTATCCTCAGATTTTAGATTTATTGGATAAGAATAGCAAAGCAGCTAACATAAACATGTTCAAACAACTAAAAAGAAATTATATTTAAAAAACTAAACTATTAGAACAATGAATGACAATAAAGATATTATAATTTTTTAAAAAAAATCAAAAATTCTGGAGTTAAAATGAAAAAAAAATACTATAGATTCTCAATGGCTGATTTAAGATAGCAGAATAATCAATTAACTTGAAGAATACTCAATATAAATTATATATGTGAAGAACAGAGAAGTAAAAAGCTTGAAGAAAAATGAATAGAGCCTCAAAGACCTGCAAAACAGCTTTAAATGTACGAACATATGCATGATGGGGGTCTTAGAAAAAAAAATGAGAGAATGGAGCAAATAAATGATGAAATATTTAACACCTTCCTGAGTCTGATGAAAACATTAATGTAAATCCAAGAAGCTTAACTTATTCTAAGTAGGCTACTTATAAATATATTCACACCTACACATATATCAAACCGTTGAACACCAAAAAAATAAAACCAAACCAAACCAAAAAAAACAAATCTTGAACAAAGGAGAGAAAAAATTCATAATGATACAGTAAAGCATCTAAATGATTAGCAGATAACTTTTTATGAAAACAATAGCTACCAGAAGATAGTAGGATAACATATTTATAGGGCAGAAAGAAAAATATAACGTCACCAAAAAAATCTTATACACAGAGTAACCGTCTTTAAAAAATGAAGGTGAAATAAAGGCATTCTCAGATAAGCAAAATGAATTTTTTGCTAACAGATTTACCTTACGGGAAATATTAAGAGATGCCCTCTAGGTTTAAAAGAAATGAAATCAGACACTAATTCAAATCCATAGGAAAAAATGAATAACATTGGAACTTTTCATGTGTAAATTAATATTAGCAACTATAGAAATATATTTTTTTCATTTCTTCTCATAACTGTTAAAAAAGAAGTAGGATTATATAAAGCAATAATTAAGCACTTTAGTACTGAGTTTATAACATTTATTACATAATAAATGACAGTAATTATAGCACGAAGGAGGAGAGAATGGAGTTATAGTGGAAGAAAGTTTCTATCTATATTACAGGAATTAAGTTAGTATGAACCTGATACACACTGTGATAACTTAAAATGTCTATTATAATCTCTAGAACAACTACAAAAATATAAAAAATATAGTAAAAACATCCAGCTGAGGAATTGAAATTATACACCAAAAATATTTATTTAACACAAAAAAGACAGTCATAAACAGGGGAGTAAGAAAATGAGAATAAACATCAAAACAAATGGAGAATAGCAGATGTAAATCCAACAATATTAATAATTGCATTATGTGAATATTGTAGCAGCCAATAAAAAGGCATAGCTTATCAGACTTAATATAAGGTAAAATACAACTATATTCTCTATATGCTATTTATAGGAGACATTTTTTATATTCAAAGACACAAATATATTGAAGGTAAAAGAATGGAGAATGATATATCATGAGAACAATACTTATAGAAGAGCTGAGGTAATTATGTTAATATCAGACCAAACAAACTTTAAGACAAGAAATATTAATGATAAAGAGAGTCATTTTATAATGATAAAAAGAGTCAATACATCAAGAAAATATCATAATTATAAAGGTCTATTTACCTAAAAACACAGCCTCTAGAATATATGGAAAAAAAGCTGATAGAATTGAAAAAAGAAATTGACAACAATAGTTGGAAAGTTCAACACCCACTCTCAATTATTGATAAAGTAACTAGAGAGAAAGTCAGCAAAAATTTATAAGATTTTAAGCAACATTTTCAAAGAACTTGAGCTAAAAATATTCCAAAGGAGAAAAATCTTCTTGATTTTGCGTTGGAAAAAAGAGGTATAGCACCAAAAACATGATATATTAAAAAAAAAAAAAACCTTCCTAAGTTGGAATTTGTCAAAATTTAATTTGGTTATTGAGGGTAGTTTCTTAAAAAGTTAAGTGTAGAGTTACCTCATGACCCACAATTCACTCTTTTGTATCAAAACGAGAGAAACTGAAACATAATGTCCACAAATGTGCATAACATTAAAAGATATGCACACAAGTGTTTCCAGAAGCATTCTTAACAATAGCCAGAAACTTGCAACAACCCAAATATCCGTCAACTGGTAAATGTAACACAAATATCGTCAATGGGAGAGTACTTCAACAGGAGACTGCGGCAATTAAAAAGCAACAAAGAACTGACACGCCCTCATACTGCTTTCTATAGATGCTGTAACATATAACTAAAAACTTAATGGCTTAAACTAGCACAAATTTACTCTCTTAGTTTATGCAGATCAGAAATCTGAAATGGTCGCACTGGGCTAAAATCGGCAGGGCTAATGAAATCCCTTCCTGGAGGTTCTAGAGGGGAATCTGTTTTTGTGTATTTTCTGACTCTTAGAGATTGCCCACTTTCCTTGCCTCATGATCCCCGTTTATCTTCAGCAACAACGGTCAGTGAACTCATTTTTGTGTCTCATCACCCAACTCCTTTGCCTCCCTCTTCCACATTTAAGGACTCTTATGATTTCATTGGGCCCATTGGCTCATCTAGGATAATCTCCCTATTTTAAGGACAGTTCATAAGTAAACTTAACTTCATCTGATATTTAATTCTCCTTTTCCATATAACATAAAATATTCAAAAGTTCTGGGGATTAGGATGTGAATATTTTTTTGGAAACAATTATTCTGCATACCACAATGCTGCAACATGGATGAATCTCTAAAGTATCATGATAAGAGAAAGAAGTCATACACAAGAGACTATTTATTATACCTTTTCATTTATGCTGATGGCTGTATAATCTATTAATTTACTAAAATAATTAATTGTATACATACAATTGGCATACTTTATTAATAAAGTATACTTATTAATAAACTATAACTCAATAGAGCTATTAAAATAGTGAAACGCACCCCCTGGTGCCAAAGTTGAGGCAACACCCTGCCCCCCCACCCCGGGAACCTCAGGACTCCTGCACACTAGAGCAGCCCCCTGTACCACAAGTGAGGCAATACTTGCCTCCTGGGGGCCCCAAACCTCCAAACACTGGAGTATTTGCACCTCCAAGCACCGCAGTCTGAGCTGCTGAGGCACCTCACCTTTCTGGGGAATGGAGGCATCACTGTGTTGTTCCTTGCCTTTTGTGGTCCAAACCACAGTGGTATCTTGCCATTCTTGGGTCCTGACTGCTATTATATCTGGCCTCACAGAGCCTGAACTATTGCCATGTCCCATTATCCCAGGGTTCAGAGTCTTACCTCATTCCCCAAGAGCCTGAGATGCCACTGTGACCTGGTGGTTCCAGGTCCCAAATTGTAGCTGTGCCCTGCTCCTGCGGACCAAGCTTCTGGAGCATCCTTTCTTTCCTGGAGCTGAGGCAATGCTGCGCCTTGGCCACCAGAATCAGAACCACAGATATATCCCAGCCCCCTAGGACTGAGCTGCTGAAGTGTGCCTCAGAGCAACAGACCCCAGCTTAGTAGGACTGTATTCATTGATGCCTTGGAAAGTGAACCTGAGCCTCAAGTCCAAAGTGCCACAGTAGTTTTGCAAGATCCTGAGCCTAGTAACCTGGCTCCATAGCCCATCTGAGCATCTGCACCCTGGATCCCAAAGCTGCTGTGGCTGCTTGTGAATCATATCAGACCCAACACCAAGAGATATTCCCTCAGATAAAATTCTCCACTGCGAGGAAGACAAGAACAAGAGGATCTCTAAAGCCCTTGTCCTAATAACTTATGCAGCCATTGTCATTGTCACAAACTCCTGAAACACAGATTACTGAGACACCTGCAGTCATTACTAACATTGATCACAACTGAAAAAGCTGCACAGAGTCTACCCTACTGCACCCACATGGAACCAGAGTCACTGCACCTTGCCCAACCAGCAGCAACCTTGGGTCTATCTGCTGGTGAGAGTCTTCCCCTAAAAAAGCCATTTTGTAAAGTTTGAAGAGATGACTTTACCACCAAATGCACAAACATCAATACAGGGACACAAAGCATGTGAAAAACAAGAACATGTGTTTTCTTATTCCACCAAAGGAACACAACAATTCTTCAGTAACTGGCTTGAAAGAAATAGAAACTTTCAAATGGTCTAAAAAGGAACTAAAAGTAATGCTCTTAAGGAAACTCCATTGAGGTACAAGAGAGTACAAATAGTTCAGTGAAATCAGAAAAAGAATTCATGATCTGAATAAGAAATTCAACAAAGAGATAGATATCATATAAAAGAACCAAATAGAAATCCCGTAGCTGAAGAATTCAATCAATTAAATAAAAAATACAATGGAGATCTTCAACATCAGTCTAAATCAAGCAGGAAAAAGAATCCGTGAATGTGAAGACAGGTCTTTTGAATGATTCAATCAGAAGAAAAAAAAAGAAAAAAGAATGAAAAAGAGTAGAGACAACTTATAGGATTTATGGGATACCATTAAAGTGAACAAATTCTTGCATTATGGGAGTTTTAGAAGGAGAATAGAGAAAGAAAGGAATAGAAAGCCTATTTAATCAGATAATTGATGAAAACTTCCATATCTTGGGAGAAATATGAACATCCAGATCTATGAAGCTTGAAAGTTACCAAATAGATTCAACTCAAAGAGGCACTCTCCAAGGCATGTTATAAATAAACTGTCAAAATTCAAAAACTAAAGAGAATTTTAAAAGCAGAAAGAGAAAAGGAGTAAATCACATATAAAGGACTCTCCACTAGACTATGATCAAGTTTCTCAGCAGAAACGTTACAGGCCAGGAAAGAATGGGGTGATATATTCAAAGTGCTGGGGGAAAAAAAACTGCCAGGAAAAGAATACTGTACCCAGCAAAACTGTTCTTTAGAAATGAAGGAAGAAACAAAAGAATGATAATTACTATCATAAATACATATGAAAGTATAAAACTCACTGGTATAGGTAAATACATAGCCAAATCCAGAATAATCTAATACTGTAATGGTGGTGTGTAAATCATGCATATCTCTAATACAAAGGTTAAAAGTCAAAATGATCTAAGATGACTAAAGCTACAATAAGTTGTTTAAGAATACACAATATTTAAAGATGTAAACTTTAATATCAAAGACAGAAATTATTAGGGGAGGGTAAGCTAGAGTTTTTGTATGTGACAGAAGGTGTTATCAGTTTAACATAGTAGATTATAACTGTAAGATGTTTTATGTAAGTCTCATAGTAACCACAGACCAAAAAATTAGAGCAGATATATAAACAGTAAAGAGAAAGGAATCAAAGCTTAGGACTAAAGAAAATTATCAAATCATGAAATAGAAAACATGAGGGGAGGTAAGGAACAAAAGACGAAAGAACCAGAAAACAAATAAGAAAATGGCAAAAGTAAGTTTTTACCTATCAATATGATAACCTTGAATTTATATGGATTAAATTCTTAAATCAAAAAAAAAAAAGCAGAGTAGATTTTTTTTTAAAAGCCCAACTATAAACTCCTACAAGAGACCCACTTAAGCTTTAAGGATACAATAAACGAAAAGTGAAAGGATTGAAGAAGATATTCCATGCAAATGGTAACCATAAAAGAGCAGGGGTGTCTATACCCATATCTGATAAAGTAGTCTTCAAGATAAAAACTGTCACAGAGACAAAGAAGATAATTATTTAATAATAAAATGGTCAATTTATCAAGAGGATATGATCATTGTAAATATATATGCTCTCAATTCAGGAACACCTAAATACATAAAGCAAATACTAATGGACATAAAGAGAAATAGAACACAGCACAGTAATATTTAATAGTAGGGGACTTCAATACTCCACTTTCAACAACGGATAGATCAACCAGACAGAAAATTGATAAGGAAATAACTCGAATGGTACTTTTTACCAAATTGACTTAGCAGACATATGCAGAACTTTCCATCTAACAGTAGCAGAATACACATTTTTCTCCAGCACGTATGAAACATTCTCCAGGATAGGCCATATGTTAGGTCACAGCATAAGACTTAACATATTTAGGAAAATTGAAATCAAATCGAGTATTGAATATTGTTTGGACCACAATGGTATGAAATTAGAAATCAATAACAGGAGGAATCTTGAAAAATTCACAACTATGTGGAAATTAACAGGTGCTTGAACAAACCAATGGACCTTAGAAGAAATCGAAAGGGAAATTTTAAAAAAAGAAACAAACAAACCTTGAGACAAATGAAAATGGAAACGTAACATACCAAAACCTGTGGGATGCAGCAAAAGCAGGTCTAAGTAGAAATTTTATAGCAATAAATGCCTACATTAAAAAAAAAAAAAAAGATTCTGAATAACTAGTATAGCATAGCACTTCAAAGAACTGGAAAAAATGAAAAACAAACTAAACCCAAAATTATCAAAAGGAGGGAAATATTAATAATAAAAATCAAATAAAAATAATATTAAGAAAGAACAGAAAAACCATAGAAAGAATAAAACCAAGTTATTGTTTTTGAAAAAATAAAGAAAATTGACAAATTTTAACTAGAATAAAAATTTAAAAAAAGAGCCAAGTAAATAAAAAATTAAAGTCAATAAATTTCAACAGATGCCTCAGAAATAAAAAGGATCATAAGAGACTATTATGAACAATTACATGTCAACAAATTGGATAACTTAGAGGAATTTATTGGATGAATTCCTAGAAAAATACAACCTACCAAGATTGAGCCAGGAAGAAACAGAAAGCCTGAGCAGATCCTATGAGAAATAAAATATTTAAAAAGTCATCAAAAAACCTCCCAAGAAATAAAAGCCCAGAACCAGATGGCTTCACAGCTAAATTCTAACAAGGATTCAAAGAAGAATTAATAGCAATACTTCCTAAACTCTTCCAGAAAAACAGAGCCTCATTTTATGAGGCCAGCATCACCTTGATGCCAAAGCCAGACAAAGACATCATCGTAAGAAAAGAAAACTACGAGCTAATTTCTCTGAGGAGAATTGATGCAAAAATCTTCAATAAAATAATAGTAAACCAAATCCAACAGCACATCAAAAAGATTTTACATCATGACCAAGTGAGATTTCTTCCTAGCATGCAAGGCTGGTTTAACATATGCAAATCAATCAACCTACTACATCACATTAACAGAATGAAAGATAAAACCACATGATTATTTCAAATGATGCAGAAAAAGCATTTCACAAAGTCCAGTGTCCTTTCTTGATCAAAACCCTGAACAGCTTAGGTATAGAACTGTTCCTTAACATAATGAAGGCTATGTATTAAAAACCCACTGCTAACATAATCAGTGGGGAAAAATTGAAATCTTTTCCACTAAGATTTGGCACAAGGGAGGTTGCCCACTCTTAACACCTCTATTCAACATAGGACTGGAAGTACTAGCAGAAGCATTCAGAAAAGAAAAAGAAATAAAAGGCATCCAAATTGGAAAGAAGAAGTAAAATTTATTTCTATTCACAGATGGCATGATGCCATAGGTCAAATACCCCAAAGATTCCACAAAAAAACTGTTAAAACTATTAAATGAATTCAGTAAAGTTACAGGATACAAAACCAACATACAAAAATCAGTAGCATTTTTACACACGAATAATGACCTAATTGAAAAGAAATCAAGAAAACAATCCCATTTACAATAACATCAAAAACCCCTACCTACCAAAACCTAGGAATAAATCTAATCAAGAAGGTAAAAGATCTGTACATTGAAAACTATAAAACATCGATGAAAGAAATTGAAGAAGACACAAATAAATGGAAAGACATCTCATGTTTATGCATTGGAAGAATTAATATTGTTAAATTGTCCATACTACCCAAAGCAATGCACAGATTCAACATGATTCCTATGAAAATCCCATTGGCATTCTTCACAGAAATAGAAAAAAAAAAAAAAGCTCAAATGAGTACAGAATGATAAAAGACCCCAAATAGCCAAAGCTATTCTGAAAAAGGAAAACGAAGTTGGAGGCATCATACTTTCTGATTTAAAATTATACTGCAAAGCCATAGCAATCAAAACAGTGTGGGACTGCCATAAAAACAGGCACATAGACCAATGAAATAGAATAGAAAGCCCAGAAATAGATCCAAATATATGTGGTCAACTAATTTTTTGAAAGGGCACCAAGAGGACATAATGGGGAAAAGATAGTCTTTTTAATAAATAATTCTGGGAAAAGTGGATTTCTACATGCAAAAGAATGAAATTGGACTCTTCTCTTACCACAGCACTTTACCATACTCAAGAATGAACTCAAGATGGATAAAAAACCAAAATATAAAATCAGAAACTATAAAACCCTTAGAATAGAACATAGGGAAAGAGCTTCTGAACATTGGCCTTGGCAATGATTTTGGGGATATCACATCATAAGCTCAGGCCACAAAAGCAAACATTAAATAAATGGGACTGCATCAAACTGAAAACCTTCTTCACAGCAAAGGAAATATTCAAAATAATGAGATGGTGCTATACGGACTGGGGAAAAATATTTGTGAACCCTATATCTGATAAGGGGTTAATATCCAAAATTAATGAAGAACAAGTAAAAGTCAACAGTGGAAAAACAAAAAACTTGATTAATAATGGGCAAAAGACCTCAATAGAAATTTCTTCAAAGAGGACAAAAATGGCCAATATGGATATGACAAGGTGTTCAGTGTCAGTAATCATCAGGGAAATGCAAATCAAAACCGCTATGAAGGCAGGGCGCGGTGGCTCACGCCTGTAATCCTAACACTCTGGGAGGCCGAGGCAGGCAGATTGTTTGAGCTCAGGAGTTCGAAACCAGCCTGAGCAAGAGCGAGACCCCGTCTCTACTAAAAATACAAAGAAATTAATTGGACAACTAAAAATATATAGAAAAAATTAGCCGGGCATGGTGGCGCATGCCTGTAGTCCCAGCTACTCAGGAGGCTGAGGCAGGAGGATTGCTTGAGCCCAGGAGTTTGAGGTTGCTGTGAGCCAGGCTGACACCACGGCACTCTAGCCCGGACAACACAGTGAGACTCTGTCTCAAAACAAACAAACAAACAAACAAACAAACAAACAAACAAACAAACAAAAACCGCTATGAAATACCACCTCATTACCGTTAGAATAGCTATTATCAAAAAGTCGAAAGTAAATACTGGCAATGGTGTGGAGAGAAGGAAACTCTTGTATACCCTTGGGAATGTAGACTGGTATAGCCATTATGGAAAATAATATGGAGGTTTCTAAAGAAATTAAAAATAGAGCTACCATATGTCCCAGTGATCCCTCTTCTGTGCATTTACTCAGAGGAAATGAAATCACCACCTCATAAAGATATTTGCTCTCCATGTTCATTTCAAGCTTATTTACAATAGCCAAGATATAGAAACAACCTAAGTGTCTGTCAATGGACTAATGGATAAAAAAATCTGTGGTACGTATATTATACAATGCGATATTATTCACCCTTACAAAAAGAAGGAAATCTTGTCATTTGCTACACATGGATTAGCCTGGAGGACACTATGCTAAGTGAAATTAGCCAGATACAGAAAGAAAAATATTGTACCATCTCTCACTTTTATGTAAAATCTAAAAAAAAAAAAATCAAATAAATAGAGATAGAGAACAAAATACTAATCAGCAGGGATGTGGGTAGGAGGAAATGGAGAGATAGAAGGTCAGAGGATTCAAAGTAGCAGATATGTAAAATGAACAAGCCTAGGGATTTCAAACAACATGAGGACTACAGGTAACAAAACTGTACAATGTATGGGATTAATGCTCAATTGTCAAATTTTTAGATGCTTTTGATATGAAAACAAAAAAAAATGGGTAACTGTAAAATGATGGATACGTTAATTTCCTTCTATAGTAACGTTTTAACTATCTACATGCATCCTATGATAACATGTTGTATACCTTAAATATAAACAAAAAAATTATTTTTAAAAAACATTGCAGCTCATATTGAAGAAGGCAGCAGTTTGTTTTAAAGGATTTGGATAGACCTTCCCTATGAGCAAGTTAATTTTAAAAAATCTGAAGTAGATTAGAAGTCAAATGTATCTTAAGGTATAGTTCTCAATTTTTATATCAAATAAAAAATAAGGCCAATTATTATTCATAAATCTATACATTTTGTTATTTATAAATGTTGAGATAAATACATTTTTATTGAACCATAATGAAGGAATAATATCTTTCCCTAGCTCTGAAAACTGAATCATTTAACAAAGGGAGAAAGGTTGCTTGAGAATACATTATGCCAAAGATTTCCACTTCCAGAAAATAACAATGATGACATTTAATCTTTGAATATTTATGTTGCAAATTCTTCCAAGTATTTTAAGGAATCTGCTTCTGAAATTCTTCAATATAGAATAATAATGAGTAGGCAAATGGGAAATTACATACATGGTGCTAGGACTAAATAAATGAATGCAAAGTATGAAAATGTTTTATTCACATGTATTTTGCTGTATTTATCACCATGTACCACAGATCTCAATTGGATTTTCTGTAACTTAAATTAATTTTTAAAAATCAACTTCTGTGCTACGTTTTCTCTTTTCCTCAGAGAGAAAAGAACTTGTTATCATCTTTTCAATGAAACACAGATCCCTGGAGACTCGCCTAGCCCTCTGTAATTTACAACCATTCCAAAGACTCCAAAGCTGCAATCTGCTTTGCTAAGGGGTTACTCCAGTCACAGCCACTGGCAGTTCTCCAAGCCATATAGGCAAGCACAGAGCAGAGGGCTACATCCCAAAGGACCTGAAAATTCTCCTTAAGAATTGAGTATGTTGACTGCACCATCATTATCTGAAAGTTCAGACAGTGCCCATGAAATCCCTTGGGATTTCACTTCCCATCCTCACTTGCAGGACTCAGATACATCCCCACAGACAAAGCAGTCAGTGCTCTAGTATTCCAGCAACAAGCAAAGAGAATCTGGCCTTGATTTATGGATAGTCACTATTTTAAGTCTTCCTTTATCTGTTCCATAGTGTTTGAGAATCTCTGTGATAAAATGAACACTTTTACTACATGTGCAAAATAAAACATGTATGCATAATGTCTCCATATTTCAAAAGAGGTATTATTTGGAATTTTCAACCATCTTGTCAATGTATGTTTACGAAGTCATGACTTTATTCTCTTACCAGAGAACATTTGCCTTTGAAAGCGACCCGTGACAGTGAAAATTAATCATGTGGGGACAATGTAAAGTGCAATAATGAATATAATGGTAGCTGCTTCGAGTTGGCTCAGTTTCAGTTTCAAGAAATCAGAAATTTTTTTTGGTTTCTTGCTCTGCTTTTTTTTTTTTTTTTTAGAAAACTAGTTAGGGAAATGGGTTTCTATATTTTAATAAACACTTAGCATTTTCTACTTTTTTATAGAAACACATAAGGTTAAGGAACTCATTTGTACTTACACTATTGAAATGCGAAAACAAACAGATAAAATTATTCGAACTCATAGCTAATTTCAAAATGATTGCAAAGAGAATGCCAAAATAAGGAGGTAACTCTTCACATAAAAAGGCTAATCATGGTTAATTGTTTTCCTATTCGTTCTGATGATAATAGCCATTATAAACGCATTTGAAATATGTAGATGTAATATGCAATTACTGTAAGACTCAGCTTTCTAAAACTCAAATAGAAGATGAAGACAGCATTGAGCACTGTTTATTGGTAAGGCTGCCAACCTGTTTCATTTTCAAAGGGAAAATAAGTTTGTCGCTGTAGTCCAACCTTGTTTACATGCACATATTTTCTCTTTATGTGTGCTGATAAAATGACTATAATCTAAATCAACCTGTGTACCATTGCACAAAGCAGTGGATGGCTGTCACTATTGTCTGGAAATTTCTAAAGAAATGGGGCTCAAATCACAAAGTATTTCATTCCAGATCATTTTTTTTTCTTGTAGGTGAAAAATATGATCTATTGGACATTGTAAAATGTACATAGATTTCTCAATAACAAGCTTGGGGGATTTGGTGCACATTTAACTTCTTCTAATGGGAATATGTGCTCAGATCTTTATACAAAAAGTTGTGAATCCTTCCGGATAAAATATAAAATGAACTTATGGAGTTGACTTTTGACCTTCATGTAGCTTGGTACCAAAAACAGTGCATGGTTTAACACATTCAATCTGTAGATTCTGTAGTCCTTAAAATAATACTGAGAGGATGAGTGGTTGTAGAATTCCATGAAAAGAAACGCCAACTCCCCCAGGGAGTAGCCATTCTTTCATTAAGGCTTGTCTCAGAAATAACAAGACAGGCCCATGCTACTGTTTCTTTATATTTGAAGAACATGCTTTTCAAACCTTTTCCCTCTTGCCTTTGCCACTCTGTGATCACTGTATCTTCCTAGGTGGATTTAACCCCTTGCTGGTGGTTTCAGTGATCCCCTTCTTAGCACACAAAACTTTCCCTACATGAAAATGTGCTCCAGCCAAGGAGGCAATCAATAGAGCAAAGAGACAACCTACAGAATGGGAGAAAATATTTGCATGCTAATCTACAAAGGACTCAAGCGAATCAGCAAGAAAAAAAGTCAAACAACCCCATTAAAAAGTGGGCAAAAGACATGAACAAAAACTTTTCAAAAAAAGATAGACTAATGGCTATAAACACATGAAAAAATGTTCAACGTCTATAATCATCAAGGAAATGCAAATCAAAACCACAATGAGATATCGCCTGACTCTAGTGAGAATGGCATTTATGAAAAAGTCCCAAAATAACAGATGCTCTTGAGGATGTGGAGAGAAAGGTACACTCATACACTGCTGGTAGGACTGCAAACTGGTACAACCTCTATGGAAAGAAGTATGCAGATACCTCAAAGAAATAAAGTAGACCTACCATTTGATCCAGCGATCCTACTACTAGGTATTTACCCAAAGGAAAAAAAGACGTTGTATAAAAAAGACACTTGCACTCGCATGTTTATAGCGCACAATTCACAATTGCAAAGTTGTGGGAAAAACCCAAGTCCCCATTACATGAGTGGGTTAATAAATGTGACATATGTATACCATGAAGCATTACTCAGCCATAAAAAAACTGGTGATCTGGCATCTTTTGTAACAACTTGGATGGAACTGGAGAACATTTTTCTTAGTAAGTATCACAAGAATGGAAAAACAAACACCACATGTACTCAATACTAGATTGGAACTAATTGATCAACACTTACGTGCACGTATAGTAGTAAAACTCAAGGGAAATCAAGTAGGTGGGAGGAGGAGGGAGGGAATGGGTAAATTCATACCTAACAGGTACAATGTACACTAACTGGGTGAAGGGCACACTTATAATTTTGACTCAGACAGTACAAAAGCAAAATATGTAACCAAACCGCGTGTACCCTTGTAATATTCTGAAACTAAAGGAAAAGAAAAGAAAAGAAAAAGAGTTTATGCTGGCTCACTTCCCTCTCAAACTTCAGTCTTTTCATTCATTAACCACCAAAGTTCTTGAAATGGTTATCTGTTAGCTTTCAATATTTTTGCAATGAAAATTAATCCCAATCTCTTCCAATTTTAACATGTATTTCCAATTGCCTTCCAAAAAACATTATCTTTGTTCTCTTTGGGAGTTTAGACTAAGTAAAACAAAAATTCAGCTCATCTTTACCCTCAAATTCCTTCACCCAAGTAGTTCAGCGCATGCTCTGTGTGATGGAGCCTCAGAGGGAAATGCCAAGAGAATTGCAAAAGCCTTTTTCTTAACGTTCTTGAGTTGTAGAACCATCATCAGGAATCCACTGCACTAGAAACCCTTTGCGTATTTAAACTACTGTAGCTAAATGCCAATTCAAGCAACTGAACAAAATCTCTGCTACACTACCTATCTCCAAGTTAAAAAATCATTCAAGAAATACAATTATTTAACACAAGGTAGATATTAATTAGTAAAGTAAAAGTATATCCTGCTTCGCAAAATGCAGACAGTTCCTGACTTATGATGATTTGACGTATGATTTTTTTACTTTAAGATGGTACAACAGTGATACAATATCAGTAGAAATAGTTCTCCAAGTACCCATGCAACCATTCTGTTTCACTTCAGTACAGTATTCGATAAATTACATGGGATATTCCACACTTTATTATAAGATAGGCTTTGCGTTGGATGAGTTTGACCAATTGCAGCTAATGTAAGTGTTCTGAGCACATTTGAGGTAGGCTAAGCGATGATGTTCTATAGGTTAGGTGTATTAAATTCATTTTCAAATTGTGGTATTTTCACTTTATGATGGTTTTATCAAGACATAATTCCATCGTGAGTTGAGGAGCATCTGGTCAGGTGGCATATGTTGAATTTTGTAGTGACAAATTGGAAATACAAATGAAAAATACTTTCTCTTTAAAAGCATCTATGACACTTTTCATACCATCTAAAAAAGCCGGGTAGTTTATGTGCATAATTAGAATTATTCAAGTATTTCCTCTCCACTGGAAAAAAATTTTTTGGTTTAATGTAATAATTTTCATTAAAAATTACTAAATATTTTAAAGCCATTAAATTTAACCTTAATGGAAACCTCAATACAAAATAACCCTCACTTAGATGTGTGGTCTAAATATAAAACTAAAATATTTCAATTCTTAAAGGTGGTGCTAATTATTTCTCTCCTGGAATAGAGGCATGACGTAAATACATGAGATACATACATGTGATAAATGCTAAGAGTTTAGTAGGAAAATGTTGTCTCCTTCTCCAACAAATATCCATAATTTTGTTTTTCTGGGTTTTATTACTTTGTGTTTTACATTGACTGCCATATGAAGGCTAATCCATGTATTCAACTGTAGTAGTTTTCCTTAGCTTTTGGTCTTTGGTACAACTGTCCTCTCAGATGTACCCTACCACTGTTGCCCTTGTACTTTTACCTTTGGATGTGTAGTTTCATGGAAATCGTGTCTCTCATCTCAAGTTATACAAACCCAGATTTGTATGACATGCACTCCTATCTGCTAGTTTTAGATTCTGATACAGTTTTTTTTTTTTTTTTACTTTGCCTATATAGACTATAGTGATTGCTACAACAAACATAGTCTTACAAGAATGTCATTGCTACAACCTCAACTTCAGATAGTTGTGGCTTTGTGGCATTT
>RJWJ010028087.1:0-21672 GCA_004363605.1 Indri indri
CAATAAGAAAAAAGATCTGGAACTAACACTGCTTAATAACTGGTAAAATTCTTCACATTGGCTTCTGAAATCTGTGTTTCCATTGCCAAGAAATGGGTATACAAAGGCACAAAAATTACAATTTCCTGTGGACTGAGGTCAAATCCTCTCTAAATACCAAGATATTTATGTCTTTACAGACTCATTGATCAGTTTAGATGGCCACTTGTGATTCATCTGTTCCATATTCCTAAGGATGAAGTTAGTTACAGGAAATAATTATAGGAAGTTCATTTTTATTAAGAGCTGATGGAGAATAACATTTAAATATGCTGGGATTTAAATGCATTCTGTAAAAGACAGAATTTCTCTGTCGCCCTGGCTAGAGTGCAGTGGCATTGTCATAGCTCACTGCAACCTCAAACTCCTGGGCTCAATTGATCCTTTTGCCTCAGACTCCTGAGTAGCTGGGTCTACATGCGTGTACCACCACACCTGGTTAATTTTTCTATTTTTTGTAGAGATGGAGTCTCGCTCTTGCTCGCACTCCTGAACTCAAGCGATCCTCCAGTCTTGGCTTCCCGAAGTGGTAGGATTACAGGTGTGAGCCACCACTGTGCCTGGCCTATAAAAGATTTTTCTTATCAGAATATGTATCTATTGGATATATATTAGTTATAAATATATATATATATATCTCTATTGGATATATATAGTTTTCCCTTCACCCTTGGAAGGTTTGCTGAAAAATCATTCACAATAAGGCAGATTAATAAGAGAAAATTACCAAATTTATTTTAACGTGTATACATGAGAATCCTCATAAAATGAAGATTCAACTCCCCAACAGGGTTCACAAGCTTATATGCCTTTCTGGTAAAATGGGTTATGGGAGCCAGGGAAAGAGGAATTCTGTTTAGGGGCAATCAAGGATTACTAGGGAGGATGAATGGATGGGGAACAAAGATGAACTGGTAAATAGTTTCCTTTGGAATGAAATGAGTCTGAGAGATGGGGCATTGTCTTCTTAAAGAGTCTCTGCAGATGTGGTCACATTCCTGGTCTTATAGGGAGGGGAAGAAAAGGACAATTGTTCTCCTAGTCGAGTCTGGATCTCAGGCAGATAGAGGAACTTCGAAGATTTTGGCAGACAGAGTGGTGGTGGTGGTGGTGGTGGCAGCGAAGGTCAGAGAACTTGAGGCTTCTTCAGTCAGTCCAGCATTCAAAATGCCGTATTTTGGGATGAAAATATTTCTAATTTCCTTTATTGTACATCTGCATATTTTTAACTATAAGCTGAATGGATGCCTGTTAGCACCTGGCTCTGCCCATTCCTTGCTGTAGGCTGTTTACTGGACCCTTTTGTGCCTCAATTTCCTCAAATCTAAAAATGGTGATAACAATTGTAGTTACCTCATAGGATTGGTGAGATAATTAAATAGATTATATGATTATGAAAACCATGTGCACATAATAAGGGCTCAATGGCTATTATCATGGTTCGTATATCCAAATGATTGACAGTCAAAGTATGATTGAGGGTTTGAAATATGTCCTTTAATCCATATTTCGGTAGTGTTCTTTCCAGTTGCATTTTATTTGGTGCACAGTGTAGCCGTCAAATTTGTACCATATTTAAATCCATGCCATGAAATAAGCTGTTACATATTTTGTTTAGGGGCTTAAGGGGGGGGTATTTCTTTCAAGGGTTAAAATTATTCAAACTTTTTGTGATGGCTGAGGAAAGGAAATAACATTTGTTGAACAAATATATTGTTTTCTTTTTCTGCTATCATTTCATCTACAGAATGGGCAGAATTCACTTTGGAAGAGCTGGTGGGAATAACGCCATTTGGAAAGTACACAACACGGGCCGTGCAGCAGAGCACAATAAAGTCCTGAACTGTTAGCTCCCAGGTCCTGAAGAAATGAGAAGGTTCACTGGAATCTGAATTTCACTGTAGACAAACAGTCCTCTTTGCATGGCCAAATAACTCTTATTTTCCTAAAATTACTCTAAGAATATCTTGTAACGTAAGTTTGAATAAACTGACTCATGCCACTGTGATTTAATGTCTGATTTGCTACTGAATCAGCCGTGTTTGGCCAGTCTATCTTCCCGTTTTTCTGGATGTTTATCCTTAACCTTAGCAACCAACCAAACTTTGAGTTGAATATCAATATTTAAAAGTGGAATGTATTGTTAGTTTACTGATTGTTCCACAGAGAGACCGAGTTTGCGTAGTTTACATTTTTGTACTTCTTTCTGCTTTACTTCTGATATTCTGAATCCATGACAGTTTGGATTTTTTCCCCTTGCTATTCATAAACTTCCAAATGCTGGAAAACACATGCCTTTGTGTCTTTAACTCACATGAGAGATTTGTGTTATCT
Organism: Indri indri; assembly: GCA_004363605.1. Taxonomy (NCBI): domain Eukaryota; kingdom Metazoa; phylum Chordata; class Mammalia; order Primates; family Indriidae; genus Indri; species Indri indri. The sequence continues at coordinate 2,374 of RJWJ010028087.1, forward strand.
TAAATGGCAGTGAATATACAAACGTAAAGAACATGAGAATAATTCTGTTAATGAATAAAAAATTAACAAATAGGTAAACAGTACATTCGTTTATCTTGTGGCTGGGAAAAATTGAAGTCTCCTTCACCCCAAGATGTAAGTAATTTTCTTTTGGCCGGATAGCTACAACCCTCTGTTTCTTAACCCCAAAGTGTTTTATTTTTTATTTTTTTCTTTTTTCACTCACTCACTCACTCACCCACCCACCAACTTAAAACATTTTGGGAGCATGACCCCAAAATGTTTTAAGTTGAAAAAATAGTGCTTTCACCGAAAGCCAATTTTAAACAGAGTTTTTATTGCTATGCCACTTAAAATATTATAAAAGTCATACACTCATACTCACAGAATTACAGTTTTTGTTTTGACCTTGAAAAGCACTTGAAAGTATTTACTCCAAACTCATTTTACACATACTAAAAATATAGCAGGTTTTGAAAAAAGTAAGTGATCCTGTGTCTTTTCAGGCTTCAAACTGGAGTAGGCAAGGGAAAGCTATGAAATGCTTTTGCATTAGCTCCTGGTGCTCAGCGATGCCTCTCTCACCAATCAGAGAACCTTTAGAGCTTGAAAGATCATTATTTCATATCCTCGTTTTACAGAAAGAACTTGAGACGAGGGAGAGTAAGTGACTTGGTTAAGACCTGCAGCGCTCCAGAGAACCGGTCCAGAATCTTCTCCCAACTTCACTATTGGGAGGCCGCTGTCTAGAGGCCATTCCTTTCTTTAGGACCTAATAAAGATAATTTCGAGTCTCTTGGAAAGATGACTAGAGAATCGAGGGGCTTGTGAGAAGTTTTCCTTCCTTTCCTAATCCGTTTTCTCTTCCTTTGCTTTTGTTCGCCGCGTCCCCAGTACCCGAGTGGACATCAGCCGCCCGCGGGGCTGCGGCGCGGAAAGAGGCGGCTGGTGGCTCCGCTGCCCACTTGCCGCGGCCACCAGCCCGACCCGAACGGGGCCCGCGCTCCCCGGCCGCGTGATGCAGCCTAAAAAAGGCGCAGAACCGCACGTGTCCCCGCGGGCACCTGGGGCCTCCCCCGCCGCCGCCCAATCGCCGCGGCCGCCTTGCGCTCCGGCCACCAGGAGACCGGGCCCGGGACACGCGCCGCCGCCGCCATGCGGTTCCGGTTCGGGGTGGTGGTGTCGCCCGCCGTGGCCGGCGCCGGGCCGGAGCTGCTGGTCGTGGGGTCGCGGCCCGAGCTGGGGCGCTGGGAGCCGCGCGGGGCGGTGCGCCTGAGGCCGGCGGGCACCGCGGCGGGCGCGGGGGCGCTGGCGTTGCAGGAGCCGGGCCTGTGGCTCGGGGAGGTGGAGCTGGCGCCCGAGGAGGCGGCGCAGGACGGGGCGGAGCCGGGCCGCGTGGACACGTTCTGGTACAAGTTCCTGAAGCGGGAGCCGGGAGGAGAGCTGTCCTGGGAAGGTACTGGCAGCTGGCGCCTGCCCCGGGCGCGGAGCGGGGGCTCCGGCCCGCACCCCTGGCCTGGGCCTCGGCCGGGCCCCACAGGCCCCGCGGCGCGGTTCCCGGGCGCCCCGCCCACTGCCCCCGCGCCCCGGGCTGACCCTCCTCTGCCGGCCGCGCCTCCTGCTCCCTACTGGTTCCCTGGATTCGAGCAGTGCCCTGGGAGCGCCTGCCCACCCCCTCCGTCGTTTGACCCTCCGACCTCGTTCCCACACAGCCAGTCCCAGTTTTTTTCCTACCGTTGCCAGCGTCACGGGCCAGTTTCCTTCGTCTCCCACGCCCGGGTCCCCGTCGCCGGTCGCGTCCTCCCTGCAGGTCCCTCGGCTGCCTGCGCCGTGCGGCTGACGGCTTCGCTGCTCAACCCTGCCTTAATTGCTTTTTGTGCCCTCATTTTCTTGCCCTAGTTCACTAACCAGTGATCCAGCCAGTGAAGTTAGCCTTTTCCCAAATTCTAGACTGCAACGTGCTTGTTATTGTATGGAATTCTTTTTCTTGATTTTGAGAATGAATTTTTGGAAAGACTTTAAGTGTTTGCCTTTTTGGATTTTTTTCTATCCCAGATATATGACAATTGAGTCATGACCTAATTTTTTAAAATATGAAAACAATACATGCTGATTGTAAAAAAAAAAAAAGTAATAAAAGTAAAAAAAGTAAAAAAAAAAAAAAAAAGAAACTTACGGGATCTCCTCCACACAACACCTTAAGCGCGGTGCCCGCACACATATATATATGTGATGCGTATGTGTATATATAAAATATTTTTACAAAAAATTGTATAATATGTAATTCTGAATCTTTTTCTCACTTAGCAATATGTTGTGGGTAGCTTTCAGTGTCACTACATAAAAGATGTATTTTATTTTTAAAATGACAACAAAATATTCTACCATCTACCAATGTGCATTTAGGTTGTTTTTAGTTATCAGTTTTCCTCTGTCAAATTGGAGGTCCATGTGCAGTAATCGTTGGGCATTTGGGAGTGTTTCTGTAGCGTGGATTCAGAGAAGCAAAATGATTAGGTCAAAATGTAACCTAACCATATTTTACATTTTAATAAGAACTTCCAAATTAGACCCAAAAAAGGTGATAACCAATGTTGACTCCTGCCAATAATGTGTGAATTGAGACAGCCCTTTCTTTAAATGAAATGTGCAAGGTGGAAGATTGGAGTGGATGTGACTGAATAGTTGTCCAAAGCCAATGAAATGAATGTCTTTTTAGGAGTTCATATGAAAAAATGGTTCATTTAGCCCATAATGATGTGGAAACAAAGAATCTGCAAAGAAGATGAGTATGCTGGAATACGTTTATATATTATCCTTGTTCCGCGTTTTTACTTCTGGTAGCATTTATTGTTTTTTTTTTCTTTTACCATGCCAGAATTGAAAGGTACCCTCTTCAGTTTATCCTTCTTTTACAGGGCGGTACTATTATTATCAATAATAGTATTTTAGAATTATTTTTCACAATAAAATAATATCTAATAATTTTAATAAAAATGTAAATGGTACAAAACAGAAGTCTTCCCTTTCCCCACTCCCTCTTTATTTTTAGCTTCTCTTATTCCTCCCAAACCTCTGAATAATTTGCTTATGTTGCTGTTTCTTAATTTATCATCTTTAACTTTTGTTTTTCTAATAGTTATATAAATTATATATAACCTTTTTATTAAAATTAGGCAATAGCTTACACACTCCCCTCCCTGTCCTTACTGTGGTTCATCGTTACTTTTACATTATTAGGTTTCCTAATTGTTAGTTTGCTGTCTTGTTTTAGGTTAACAAATTGATTCTAAGAATTTTAAGTTAACAAAGAGGCCGTGTAGCTGTGTTTAAGAGCTAGTTTTTTGGAGCCAGGTTGCCTGGGTTCACCAATGAGTGTGGAACCTAGGGAAAGTCACTTAACCTCAGAGTGCTGTCATTGAAAGGATTAAACTGCCTAATAAATGAACTTCCTTCATTCGAATAGGATATATATGAAGAATTTAAAAGAGGACATATGTTAAGTGTCAATAATAGGTGGTTTTTTTTGTTATTATTATTATTAGGAAACAGGTAGTGCAATTAGACTCATAAAAAAAGAAAATAAAATTTTGTGTCATGAAAACCATACCTCTGGAAGAAAAAATTATCTTTTCTTCACTATAAATCATGCTCAAATTTTACTTAAAATGATACTAGAGTTTATTTTACTTCATATTTGGACTGTAATGGTCTTCTACAACTTATTTTAAAATTTGTTAATTTCTTTTAACCGAAGAATTACACTGATTCTCAAAATTTCCTAGCTTAATTGCACTATTCAATGAATGCAAATGTGCAAATTGTTTCTTTTCTTTTATTTGTACAAATTTATGGAGTACATGTTTAATTTTGTTACATGCATAGATTGTACTGCAGTCAAGTTCAGGCTATTTGGGTACCCATCACCCGAATAAGGTAGCTTGTACCCATGAACTAGTTCCTCATCATCCACCCCCAGCACCCCTCATCCTTCTGAGTCTCCGTTGTCTATCCTTCCACTCTCTACATCCACATGTACACATTTTTTAGCACCCACTTATGAGTTAGAATGTGATATTTGACTTTCTGTGCTTGGCTTGTTTCACTTATAAATTGCTTATTTCCAGAAAACATTTTTTTTTTTTCTCTGCAGAGTTAGGATTCCTGTTCTAATTTTCATTAATATATAGCTTTCTGAGCACGGCTAAAAACCTGAGATTTAAAACAAAAATGAACTGTTATGTTAGTTGCACTGTTTTGAATTCTCCGTCTTCATCTTGAATACATTCATCATTTTGTTGGATTGTATTCTCAAATAATTTTGAAGAAACGGTAAATGGGAGATAAAATATCTGAGTCCTTAAATTCCAGAAATGTCTTTATTTTCTTTATTTTGTCCTTACGTTTGATTGATCATTTGGTATAATATTCTGGTCTTAATTTTCCCTTTGAGGGCTTAGCCTCAGTACTTTCTAGCACCTGTTGTGGCTGATACTTCTAAAGTCACCTAAGCTCGTTTCTTTGTAGGCAATCTGTTTTTCCTCCCCCTTTGAAGCTTTTAAGCTTTTTCCTTATATTATTTTATCAGGATGCATCTGAGTCTTTCTTGTTTGTATCACTTGGTACTTGGCTGTCTCTTTTAATTCCAGGGATTGTTTCCTTCAACTCAGGGAAATTTTCTGTTATTTCTTTGAGTATTTCTTCCTCTCTATTTTGTCTATTTTTTCCTTTAAAATGTCTGTTAGCTGTAGATTTTACCTTCTGCTTAGGTATTGAGCGTCTCTTAACTTTTCTCTCATAGTTTCTGTCTTTTCTGTTAGGGTAGATTTCCCTATGTTTCCCAGATCACTATTTGGGTTTTTATAAAATTATTTTAATAAAATTATTTGGTCCTTACACTGAATTTTTCACTTTTGAAATTCATATTTTTAATCTCCCAGATTATTCTGTTATTCTCTGACTTCTATTTTTTCTAGAGCTGCTTGTTTTTTATTTATGAATGTATTTATACACAACCTTTCTGAGGACATTAAATAGAATTGGTTAAAAGTTGTTTCTGTCTTACATTAACTTTTTCCCCCCTCTGCAATCAATTGCTTTTTCATGATGTTGGTTTCTCTCTAATATCTGGTAATCCTTAAATGCCATTCATTTTTATGAATAAAGGATATGTTGATCAAGGCAGCTGTGCTGGTTTCCTGTTAAAGTTGTTTACCTTTATCCAAAATTTCCTTTAAATGGGAGGACACTCATGGTATACTGTGTACTCTGGCAGATTTTGTGGAGGAGAAAGTTTCCTTCCTCAAGGTGTGTGGCTGGGGAGCTCAAGATCTTCACCATTACCAAAGTAGAAAGAACTTTACTATAAGGTGGGATGTTTTAGTATATTTTATTCTTGAATGGAGTTGCCTTTTTCTTTCACCTCCGGTCTATTGGGTGGGTCCATAGACATCTCAGAATCTGCTCTACCCAGTCTCAAGTCCTGACACCCACACTAGGATTCTTCGCGGGAAAACCTTTCTCTGCTGTGTTTAGAGCACACTTATTTTATGCTGGTGATGGAGTAGGGTGGAAGGAGGCAGGTGGGAAACCTCTCTTTCAACTTTTCTTCAGGCTGGCATGTGTTTATTTCTTAAGTTTCCTCTTTCATGTTGCTTTTGCACAGATCTTTCCTAACTACCTTCTTATTCTTTCTCATAGCACCTTTTTCTTTTCCTTATACCTCTTGTTGCAGTTCCAAATCACATTAGTTATATTGGCTTGCCTTCTTTAGTTGCAAGTAATAGAAACTGAATGTAAACCAGCCTAAAAAAAGAAAAAAATATTCATTCATATAACCAAACTGAAAGAAACATGGAGGACAGCCTCTTTCTCCTCACATGCTTTCTAGCGTGCCCTCTCTTTCCCTCAGATTTGCTTTTTTTAGGTCTTGGCTTCATTTTCTCAAGCCAGTTGACTCTGCCAAGCTAGACTTTCCCACAAGGAGCTTAGGCTTACATACTTAAAGTCATAGAGAAAAAATACTGGATGTCAGGTGCGGTGTCACACTGCATTCTCTTGGCTTTTTCCTCAAGGCAACAAGATGGCTGCTGCAGCTCTAGTTATCACATCTGCATTCAGTGGAATAAGGGAGGAGAGGGAGGGGTGGAGGCATCAGCCACAGGTATCCCCTTTTGGTAGAAAGCAAATACTTTACTGGAGTATTCCTCTATCCCCACTTTTTATGTTTACAATTGGCCGGGACTTTTGTGCTTGACTACCTCTACTGCAAAAGTGACTGATCCAGCACATTGCTGCCCTGAAAAAAAACAGGGTTCTGATTACCAAGAAGAATGAGAAGGGTGGATTTTAGGACGGCAATTAACAATGTTTGCTACATTTGAAAACAAAAGATACCATGTACATTATTTATTTGTTTGATTTATGTCTTCCCACCAGACTTGGAGCTCTATAAGGGTAGGGACTATGAGTATTTTGTTTCATATCTTACAATCATAGTTGAGGCATGATAGCTGCTCAATAAATATTAGTTGAATGACTTAAAGCACAGAGCAGAAAGAGGTGAAGGTTTTTATTGTGTCTATAATGTGCTAATTACTTCTTTAGTCCTTTCAACTAAGCTACCCTTTGTCCTCACAACAACACTGCAGATCCTCATTTCTATGTTACACACATGAGAAGATTGAGCCTTTTTTAGGGTATAATCTGCTGTTAATTCCATCCAGTGAAATTTCTTTTCAGATACTATGTTTTCATCTCCAGAAGTTTCATTCAGTGCTCTTTTGCATCTTTTCCTTTTGTTCTCGTTTAGTTTATGTCTTTCTGTAAATTCTTGACCATATAGAATAGATAGGTAGAGTCCTTGTCTTCTAGTTACCTTGTATCTGTCATATTTGGGCATGGTTTCTAACAGTTATTGATAATATTTTGCTTCTTTTCATGCCTTTTTTTGGTAATATAGCTGAGCTTTATTTGTGGATTTTTTAACATATGTTGGATCATATATATGTCTTGTTAAAAATAAACTGTTTATTCAGAAGAGTTTTAGATTTACAGAAAAGTTGCAAAGATAGTACAGAGAGTTCCCATACACTCCTTCCCCCGTTTCCTCTGTTGTTAACATTTTATATTAGTATGGTACACTTGTGAAATTAAGGAACCAATATTGACACGTGATTGTTAATGAGGGTCCATACTTCATTCAGATCATATTATTATTTTTTTAACCTAACATACTTTTTCTCTTCCGGGACCTCATCCATATTATCACATTACACTTAGTCCTTACGGCTGTGGTGGTTTCTCAGACTTTGCTTGTTTCTGGGATAACCTTGACAGTTTTGAAGAGTGCTCATCAGGTATTTTGTAGACTGGTCTTCAACTGGGATTTTTCTGGTGTTTTTCTCATGATTAGGCTGAGATTATAGGTTTTGGGGAAGAAGACCATAGACGTAAGGTGCCTTTCTTATCGCATCACGAGTCCATACTATGAACATAACTTACGATTGTTAATGTTGACCTTGATCACATGGCTGAGGTAGTGTTTGATAGTTTTCTCTGCTGTAAAGTGACTCATTTTTCTCTGTTTCCATACTGTATTCTTTGGAAAGAAGTCACTATACACAGCTCACATTTAAAAAGTGAAGAATTATGCTCCATCTCCCTGTGGGCAGAATATCTACATAAATTATTCAAAATTCATTTGCATGAGGGATTTGTCTCTTCTCCCTTATTTATTTATTCAGTGATTTTTATATCAATATAGATTCATGGATATTATTTTATATGTTGGGTTATAATCTCTCACTGCTTTGTTTGTTCAGTTGTTCCAGGTTTGGCCATTGAGAGCTCTTCCCATGGCTCCTGCGTCTCTTTGATATCTCCCCATCACTGTGTGTATGGTTTTTAGCTGTGTTGGTTTTTGAGCACTTCCTTACTTTCTGGCCCTACAAGGTGCTTGGGATCATCTTTTGTATTTTCTGCACCCACACTAAAATCAGGCATTTCTCCAGGAAGCTCTGTTTTGTTTTATTGTAGCATGTTATTCAAAACCAAGATCTGGGCACTGACTGTGCTCCTTGCTTCTGGGACATTGTTGCTTGTAGGCTCTCTTAGCTAACAGAACAAAGAAGTATATTAATTAACTTGTGTGTGCATATGGGAATAGATACATTCTTTGTAATGTAAAGTTGTATGGGTTTTTACAAATAAGTAGCATCGTACATCTACTATTATGGTATCATATACACTAGTTTCACCTCCCTAAAAACTCTTCTGTCTTTTATCTATTCATCCCTGCCCCCTCCCCAAGTCCCTAGCAACTACTGATCTGTTTATTATCTCTGTAATTTTGCCTCCACAATGTCATATAATTAGAATCATATACATTTTTCAGACTGGCTCTTTCACTGAGCAATATGCAGGTTGGTTCCTTCTGAGGATGGTGATGGAAGGATCTGTTCCAGGCCTGTTTCTTTGGTTTATAGATGACCATCTTCTCCCTGTATCGTCATGTCATCTTCCCTCTGTATCTCTTTTTAAAAAATTTTTTCCCTCTTTGCTCCTTGAAGAATATAGAACCTTCTGTGTGTCTCTGTATCCAAATCTCTTCTTACAAGGGCACTAGTCACATTGGATTAGGACCCAACCTCATGACCTTATTTTGACTTGATTACCTCTGTAAAGACCCTGTTTTCAAATAAGGTTTCATTCTGAGGAATTGGGAGTTAGTACTCAGCATAGGAATTTTGGTTGACCCAATTAAATCCATAACAGATAGTATGTGTTTTCCATTTCATTCATCAAATTCCAGGTGTCATGATTTAGCATTTTCCCTTTCATACCCCATCACCTCTGCTAGACAGGGCATGGAAATGTGGTGAGAAAATTTTAATATTCCATATACACATTCTGAGCTCTGGGACTTCACAGGTGTGAAGTTTTTGGTGGCTGTATAAGATATGGGATATCTCTGGTGTTATCAGTGGGAAGGAAATTGAGAGAGAAAATGCAAAAGAAATGGAGAGGTGAGTTGAGACTCTGTCTACTCCAACTGAACATTCATTTAATTTATTGCTTTGGCCAAAATGAACTCCAAGTTTTGAGAAGATTATGAAGAAGTGCATTCAAATTAAAATGAAAAAGCATTCCCCCCTTAGATCAGACCACAGTCTCCCATATATCCCATATTATTACATATAAAATGAATTGTTCCAGACTAAAATAATCTAATAGTAGAATTTACTGCAGTTTCTCATTCTGTCTCCCACAATACCAGATCTTCTGTCATTTGCCAGTGTTAATGGGAGATGAAATGACAAGGCTTGTTACTTTTAGACAACTTGTTCATGTCCCCTAGGGATAGAATGGAGGTTCTAGTTTTAGAGCAAGGTAAGAGTACTGTTGCATATTCACAGCATAGGAAGGGAAAAAAGTTTTGGACTGTTTTTTTGTTTTTGTTTTTTTTTTTAAATTATTTTCACCAAAGTGGTAGAGCAACTACAATTTCATGAAATGTTCTTTGGTGATCCTACAGAAACAAAATAATAATTTGAATAACGCATTACCTTGACCCAGTTAGAGAAATAAAATGCATCTGATGGGGATTTTTTCTTTGAGTAAAGACAATGCTCATGTGTTTGGGATGTCAGAGTGAATGGGGAAAAGATATATGAATTGTGTTGGCAGAAACCCAGTGAACAGATAGCTTAATAAGAAGAGCGAAGTCTGATGAGATTTTAACTTCCTGTAAAAGAGACGGAATGAGGCTGGCAGGTCAGGTCTGGCTGGCTGGGCTTCCACTAGGTGTGAGAGATGGTTCTATGTCTTGGTGCCAGGACTTATGTTTCAGTGAGCACATTAAAATGTTCTGTTATTCCAACACCATCACCAATTCGAATTTCATTGTCCAGAATATTTTCTGTTTTCTACTCTGATGCTGGGGTCCTGGGCCAGGCCTCGTTTGCTCAGGTCTGCAGTGCGGCCAGTATATACAGGAGTGAGAAGCTTAGCATTTTCAGTTCCATGACCTTCATGTTTTTAAATGGTAAATCATAATGCCACATTAACATAGAGTTTTATCCTGAATTTTAGCTAATTAAAACCCTGGAGAATTAGGGGAATGATTATCATGAAATTATTTTCTTCTTAAGTTTAGTCAAAAAAGGTACAATACTGTTTCTGTGTGCAAAGAGAAATTTTATCACGTTTGTTCTGTTACTGCCAAAATTTCTGGATGTTGTTATACGTGTAGACTTTATGAACTCTTTGTACCTTTGGAAAAAGTTAACATTTAAATTCATGCCTTTTGCCATAAAATGCCAACATATTACCATCACCATTGACTGACTGAAATCAGTAAGTCTATCTATTTGATGGATATGACATTGTCCAGCACAGTTCCAGAGCTGGAATAATCTGGACTCCCACACATAGAAAATGATATTTGGGGGTTACACTGTTAGTTCCATTATCTTAGATATAGAACTATTCTAAATATCACCCAATGAATTCTGAGGTAAAAATCATTCTGAATTTTGTGCGAAAAGACATTGGTTATAGGTGTTGCTTTAACACTTATTAGTTCAGAATAATTATGAGAAAGAATTGAATTAAGGTATATGAATATTCTTTGTAAATGGAAGTAAAAATATTTTATATAAAATGTTGACTGAATACTTTATCATTGGTTTGTGTTTATTAGTTTTTGGTGTTCGCTCACATTTTCTCTGCAATGAAAGAGTATCCCATACAAGAAATATTTATTTAAAAAGTATTTTACCCCAGAGATGTGTATGCTTTTTTTTGCACAGACTTCATTCTTTACTTAGTCTGGTTAGAAATTTGAATCTGAAATTTTCACCTGATAATGAGGTCTTTTGATTGTGGTTGAAGAGGTTCTATTATTTCTCAGAGATATGTACTTAGAATTCATTAGTGAATCAATCTCATTAGAGGTGAGGAATTTAGAGACACATTAATCCAAATCAAACGTAAAACAGCACCAAAAACTCTTCGAGGTATTCTAATATTACGAAGGAAAAAAAGTCATAAATATAAAAATTCATTAACTTCAAATTTTAGTAGTGTTTGTTTATAACCTTATTTTGGCATTAGCCATTGAGAAAGGATCTCCATTACTTTGTCCCCTCAATTAGAAAAAAAAAAAAAAAGAAACAAATCAGAATCAGTATTTGATTCATTTATTCAATTCATTTAAGAAACAACTTTGAGGTTCAGTTATACAACTGGACTTGTGATAGGTGCTGGGACACAACATGAAAAATTCACAGCCCTTGGAGACTTATTTTCTAGCTGAGGAAACAAAGGCTTATAATTAAGCAAGGACTAAAACACAAGTCTGAAATCTAACGCAGCGTAGTGGAGGAAGTTCATTCCGGTGGGAACTCAGGAAGGAGAGAGGAGTTGGGGAAGGCTTTATAGAGGGGACAGTATTTCGAACTTAGTATTTAATGAAGAATAGGATTGTCCCTCATTTATTTTCTTTCTGTAATTGTGGGAATAAGAACAACAGCAGCCGCCCTGGGTGGGACCTTCTTACTTGAGGCCTAGAGGACTTGGGCACGGACGCCCTCTCTGCTGCGTTGCTTACCTCGAGCCATCTCTGTTGGTATCTTTTCCTTGAAATGTCAAACATCAACTACCTTTCTAGTGAATTTTCTAGGCACACCAGTGATTCCCCAGCCTGGCTGTGCATTGGGACCACCTGGGGAGCTTTTTAAACGGACAGATTCTTGGGCCAATCACAGACCGACAGAATCTTCGTGGGTGGATCCTGAAAATCCAGTTTTTAAAATAGCAGTTTTATTGAGACATAATTCACATACCATAAAATTCATCCTTTTAAAGCTTGTAGTTCAGTGGTTTTCAGTTCATCTGGCCTTCCGTATCTGTGGATTTTACGTCCATGGATTCAACCAATCTCAGATCGAAAATATTCAGAAAAAAAAAAAAAAATCCAGAAAGTTCCAATAGCAAACTTGCATTTGCTGCCTGTGGAGTGCTACATTGATTCCACTTGAATAAAGTGATGTGTAGGCATTATAATATTATATATTATAATATTAGATATTCTAAGTAACCTAGAGATGATTTAAAGTACAGCAGGTCCTCGAATAACGTCTTTCCTTCAACATTGTTTCCTTATAACATTGGTGAGAAAAAAGAAAAGAATCGATCAGGCTAAGATCCCTGTCTGTGTGGAGTCCGTAGTTCTCTCCGTGTCTGCGTGGGTTTCCTCCGGATACTCAGGTGTCCGCCCACATCCCAAGCTGTGGCCGTAAGGTTCATCGACACATCCCCATGGTCCCAATGTGAGTGAGTGAGTGTGAGTGCATCCTGGCCAGGGCTGGTGCCCGCCTGGCGCCGTGAGCTGCCCTATGGGCTCCAGCCACCCGCCACCAGAATTGGAATGAGAGGGTTGGAAAATGAATGAATGAGTACAAATGATTGTAAAATAAAAATTGCTAAAGTTTTTGATAATTGTCCAAACGCAGGAAAATAAACAATGCGGTCCAAAAGAGCTCGCCAGCTGCTGTGTTTGTGATGGGTTTGGACTGGCATGGTGGGAGGAGGCGTCCTCATAGGTTTTTTTTTTTGCAAACATTTGTTCCTTGATTTAACCCACCACTAGGAGGACTGCCCTCACTCGCTGATTCACCAGAAATTGGGTAAATAATTATCTTACTTGCTTTTATTAATATTTCTTAAGTGTATGAATAGCTCACATTTACTTCACTGTTTACTATTACAAGAGTTTTGGTCTTTATCTAGAAGTTCGGTGATGTTTTTGTGACCTGTGCTGCAGGAACTTAACTCGTGTTTGTATCACTCAGCCTGTGGTAAAATCGGTTTTGTTATATGTCATTTCACTTAAGGTCACAGTTTCCAGGAACTTATGAATGACCTTAAGTGAGGACTTGCTGGGCACAGGAGGGTGTGTGCAGGTTATAAGCTAATATTGTACCACTTTATATCTGGGACTTGAACATCTGCAGATTTAGGTATCTGCAGGGGGTCCTGAGACCAATCCCCCATGGATAACAAGGACAACTGTGTATTCATAAAGTTTCGTAACCATCAACATGGATTCTACATTTTTGCCACTTTTAAAAGAAACCCTGTGCTCATTACCAGTCAGCCCCTATTTCTCCCTTCCCCACCCTCTGACAAACTCTAATGTAAATTCTGTGTCTGTGGATTTGCCTGTTCTCGTTATTTCATACAAATGGAATCAAACACCATGTGGCCCATTATAACTGGCTTCTTTCACTAATTGCAATGTTTTCAGGATTTATACATGTTGTAGTGTATCTCAGTAATTTCATTCACTTTTATTGCTGAATAATATTCTGTTGTGTGAGTGTACCACATTTTGTTTATTCATTCATTAGTTGATGGACATATGAGTTGTTTTCACTCTTAAAATAATGGTGCTGTGAATATTTGTGTACGAGTTTTTCTGTGGACAGATGTTTTTACTTTATTTGAGTATATATATATACCCAGAAGTGGAATGGCTGAGTCATATGGTAATTCTATATTTAACTTTTTGAAGAACTGCCAAATTTTTCCAAAGTGACTGCACCATTTTCCATTCTCGCCAGCAGTGTGTGAGTTTCGATTTCTCCACATTCTTGTCAACACTTGTTATTGTGTGTATTTTTTATTTTAGCCATTCCAGGGGGTGTGAAATATATCTCATTGTGGATTTGACTTGCGTTTCCCTAATTACTGGTGATGCTGAGCACTTTTTCATGTGCTTCTTGACCATAGGTCAACATGGAAGATACGCATTTGTGTGAATATGTTCTTTGGAGAAAAGTCTATTCAAATCCTTTGCCCATTTTTAAAATGGGATTATTTGCCTTTTAATTGTTGTCTTGCAAGAGTCCATGGTTTTTACAAATCTACCTCAGGTGACATTGTTACAGATGCTCTTTGGATGGGCAATAGGAAACCACAGGGCAGGCAGCTGATGCACCTAACTTGGGCTAGGCATTGACACTTTCACTTTGAAATGCATGATTTAGTTTTGTATAGTGCTTTACTTTGTTGTAACAAGTAAGGAAATATGGTTTAATGCTGGGTAAGAGGAATTATCTGTTAGATACATTTATCTGTCCTTTGCCAATTCTAATACTATAATCTTTCTGTGCACTACCCTTAAGGGTAAGTGCTCTTTGAGCTTCTTTCCTCAGACCACTTCTTATCTCAAGCTAAATTCTCTTTCTGGAGGACCTCCTCTGAGCATATGGCGATGTATCTCTAGCTCTAATCTCTCTTCTGGGCTCTACACCTGTATGTCTTATTGTCTATTAGATTTTTAATTCGAGATGTCGCATAAGTATTTTAAACTCAGTATGTCCAAACCTCAATTCATTATCAACCTTTGCAAAGCTTCTTTTTCTGTGTTCCTGATTTAAAGACACTGCAGCTCCCTCACTCAAGCTCTGGGAAACATAAGAACTTTTTAGGCTGGGCTGCCTGCATCATAAGCCCCTGAGGTATCATAAGCATTTCCTAGGCCACATCCTTAGAGATTTTGATTTAATAGTCCTGGGATTGGCTAGGGAATAAGAATTTTATAACTTCCACAGGTACTTTTGATAACCAGCTGGTTTGGAAGACTGCTGTTAGAGATTCTGCAGTTGAAATATTTCAATCCCCCAGTTTTTTTTTAATTTTCATCCTACTGCCTCTGCTCTGGATTGTTTCCTTATCATTTCAGTGGCCTTTGACATGATCCAGTCCTTTGCCTTCCTTCTGTATTCAATCCTTCCTACACACTGCTACCAGAATTACCTTCCTAAAATACAGATGGGATAATGTCACATTTGCCACCAAAATTCTTTGATGATTTTCTAGTTTTTTAAATAAAATAAGTCCATGCAACCCTTTCTTAATGTTGTCCCCTTTCCTTGGATTTCTGTCAAAATGATGGCAGTTTTAGTTCTACAATAAACCATGCTACATTTATTCCATTTGCTTTGGTGTAATAATAGGAAAAACGATTAGAGATAGTGTCTTAGTCTGTGCTGCTATAGCAAAAATACCTTAGATTGGGTAATTTGTAAATAATAGAAATTTATTTCTCACAGTTTAGAGGGCTGGGAAATCTAAGATCAAGGTATCGGCAGAATCAGGTTCTGGTAAGGGCTTGCTCTCTGCTTCCAATATGATGCCTTCTTGCTGTGTCCTTAGATGGCAGGAGGGGAAAAGGGACAAGCTCACTCACTCAAGCCCTTTTTTAGGACACTTCTTCCACTCATAAGGGTGGAGCCTTCATGATTTTGTCACTTCCCAGAAGGCCCCACCTCTTAATATTATTGCATTGGGGATTACGTTTCAACATGAATTTTGGAGGGACACAAGCATTTAAACTATAGCAAGCAGCTTCTTCAAATAATTTATATTTATTATACAATTCTTAAGCACAAGTAATTAAATAATATAAACTTATCAAATCTATTTAAACAAAACCTTCTTATTAATGTACAGCACTCACACATGCATTACACATTCCTTTAGACTAAGGACGAGCACCAAGTATCTTAATCTCTGTGGTGTCTGCCGTGGACTATTAGTGGCAAGGTAGGTGGACTTGCTCTCTTCTTCTCCAGTGGCTACCTGAGTCATGAGTATTGACTGGATTCAGTATGCAGGCTTGCATTAGAGCTGGTCTTCTGAAGCTTAACCTTCCAGCATTAGCAGAAGGAAAGAACAGCATGCAGTCTTCCATTGAACTCACGTATTTTAGTCATATATTAATATATGATTAGAGCACATTCTGGCTCTGTTGCTGTCATTCAACTATTTGTGGGTTTTACATGTATGTAAACTAGGCTTCCCTAATGTGTTGATACTAGATATAATTTGTGTATCTCAGGCTCTGAGACCCCCACCCACCTGGCTATAGTTTTGCATATATGTACAGTACGCAATCCTACAATGTTTCTTCTGAAAAGGTGTGGTATCCTTCACTGGACATATGCAGCTCCTATGGATTTGTACTAATAAAGTACTGTGTCCAGAACTGGGATTTAGAGTTCATACTCACATTCTAAACACCTTTTCTCTGTCTGCTTGTTTACTATATACTCCTTTGCATCTCTCATATCTGAAGCCTAAGCATTCCAAGTCCTCTGGCCTTCTATGATAAACCCTTTCTTTTTATATTTAAATAAAATTGTTTGAATTCCCATCTTAGATACTGAGGGATCTGATCTCTTTCCTCTATGTTACCCCAAACCTCCTTTCCTCAGTGGAAAGGTGGAAAAGTTGTGGTGTGGCAGAGTTTACCAATATCCGTTTCCTCGCCCCAGGGATAGATTGTTCTTTGCTCCATTTAAGAAGTATAACTTTGTCATGTGACCTCCTTTGGCCAGTAACATGTGAGAGGAAGTGCTGGGCATCACTTCCTGTTGCTTTGCCTCACTCTTTTATCCCTCTCAGAGGTTGCTGTTGCTGTTCCAGATAGAGATTGCTGTGTCTGATGGTCCCAGTCTGAAGATGAGGGCAATGGGAAGAAGAGCTTTTAGCCAATCTGCAGTGAACGCTAATATGGACAAAAAGTAAACCTTTGCTCTTTTATAACACTGGTATTTTTTTTTTTAATCACAGTATATTCAAGGACCTAAAACGATGCTTGGCATGTAGTAGGTATTCATTAAATACTTGAAGGATGAATGAATTTGAGCAATGTAGTATCTAGGGATTCAAACTAGAATACCCATACTATCCATCTTTCCTTCTTCAATGTGGTCATGTGCCAGGAAGTTTGTAACACAAGAGAAAGATGCAATATTGTCTTAAAACATCAATTTTTCTCAAAGACATTTGAGAAAATAAAACGTTATTTTAAAATTAAAACAGACATGTATATCCTATGGAATAGAACACAAATCTCACAGGAATTTTAAAGGATAAATAGAAGTCTTGCAAGAATATTTGTGCCGGGAGGTTACAGCTTCAAGCTCTGTTTCTGAGACCACTTGGACATATTTGCCTTGATAATCTCTGAGTCTCAGTTTCATCCTCTATGAAATATGGTGTTTGGATAAGAGTAGAGATGTCAAAGGCCCTTTAGGAGGGGCTACATTGTGTGAATAGCAGTGGACCTTGCTTAGCTACTAAATAAGCACAGGACACTGTCAGGTCATGTAATTTTGAACCTCAGACTCAAGAAAAGATGTACTAACATTTCTCCTATATGTCCCACTGGAGTTTTTTGAGGACTAATGTATTTTAAAGTACTTTAAAAATTATTAAGCTGTATTATTTTAATTGAAAAGTGATATGAAATTCTCGCAATCTTTTTCAAATTTGAAGATTTTATTTATATTCTAATTCCACTGGGTGGCAGTATTTTACTTGTACTCTACTATAATTTTTATAGTTTGTATATAATCTCATAGAAAAGAATTGAATCGCCATTTTAAATAAGTACCTCTCTCCTAAACTTATCTTTCTCCTTTCTTATTCCATATACTCCCTTCCTCTCAAATAATTCTGAAAAACCATTCCCATTCATTTAAAAAAGATTTATTGAAGTAAGTTTGAGGGCAGTCTCCCTAAGACTTAGCACTTTATTTAGTGCTTCTGCTTCATTTGGGAACAAATATTAGATAGCTTAATTTTGCTCAGATGTAAGCAGATTATTTTGATGTAGATAATTAAAATCAGTTAAAATCACCTACAAAAATCTTGCCATTCAGCTGGGTGTGTTGGCTCATGCCTGTAACCCTAGCACTCTGGGAGGCTGAGGGGGGAGGATCGCTTGAGGTCAGGAGTTTGAGACCAGCCTGAGCAATAGTGAGACTCTGTCTCTACTAAAGAAAAAAAAAGTCTTGCCATTGACTCTTAATGAATACTTTAACAATTAATTTTTCTATAGACTCACATAGGCATGTTTGACTGACAATACCAGTGATGCCTATGTTATTCTGTGTATCAGAAGATCGTCATATACCAAATCCTCTGATGTTTATGACATGTTTGAGAAACACTTTATCACACTTCCCTATCAGTTTACTTTGTGCTGAATTTCCTAGAGAATTAATGCCATGAGATGAGTTAAATCAGAAAAGTACATTTGTAAAACTTGATAGATAATTCTTTGCTGACTTCTGTTGATATTGAGGTTTGATATGTAACTGAAAATTTCGTATCTTTCTCTTATGGTCATAGCTATGAACCACATTCCCTCTCTTCTAATGTATAGAACAATCATAAACTGTATACACTGTGTATATAAGAATTATAATAATTTTTTAGGAAGATGATCCATAGCTTTCACTGATTTGCAAAGAAACTTAGGAACCACCTAATAGTTAAAAAAGAAAAAAAACACTGATATTTTACCATCCATCATTATATATTTTTGAAGTAGGTTTAAAAATTGCTTTAGAAGTTTTACCTGATCAAATATCAATCCCCATTTGTACAAGGGGGTAAATGGAGGAACAGTGTATCTTAGTTTGACAAAAAGATTTTAGAAAAATCTCACGATTTCTTTGTGTACAAATTAGGAAGCAAGACTTGTTGGCTGATAGATTATCTAGGTAGATTCATTGCAAGTTGAACAACTGAACCTAAAGTGCTCTGATTAATAAACCAGCAAGAACATGAGGTGTGTGCAAATAGCATGTCAAGGCACTCTGTTCTAGGTTTTTCCCTGCTAAATCTTTTTTTTATCAGTGACTTAGGAAGCATGTTTATCAAATTTGCTGATAAGAGAGAATTGGGAGAGACTGTTGGTATTTTGTCTGAGATAAGTAGTGTTCAAAATATTATGTCCCAAAGATAGGAATAAACCAACAGGAAGAAATTAATAAAAGTCATCTGTTATATTTTCATTAATAAGTCATTTTATAAAAATAGAGAACAAGAGAAATTTTCCTTCACAAACAACTCAAAGAGAAGATATTTGGTAGTTTCAATTAGTTTCAGTTTTAGCATAAAGTTAGCATGGTCTGGAGAGGAATTGGTCAGAATTTATAAATTAGGTGAGTTATTGGAAAAATCAGTGGTTTTGTCTTGGGAACACGTAAGCCCATGTGAAGTTACTGTTATTTTGGTCTTGACTTGATACACATAGGTCTGAACAAGGCTGTTTTTAAAACTATTTGAGTGTGTTTTAGTGGTATTCCTGCTTGGCAAGTCAATGTACCATTTTGCAGAGACTGGAAGGATTGGAGGAGATTATAAAGGAAGAGTTGTCGTTGAGCTGTTGAACACCAACTGTGTCAGTTCCTATGTTAAATCCTTTTAATGGATTAT
>RJWJ010028088.1:0-21353 GCA_004363605.1 Indri indri
AAGATTCTTTTTTTCCTCTTTCACAACAATATATTTGTTTTATTTTTTTTTTTTTTATTTTTAGAGATGAGGTCTCACTATGTTGCCCAGGCTGGTCTCGAACTCCTGGCCTGAAGCGATCCTCCCACTTCGCTGGGATTACAGGTGTGAACCAGCACACCCGTCTCTCACAATAATATATTTAATCTCACAGCATGACGATCACTGAATCGCCATAGTTTAGACAGAAGTCTCTCTGACAGGCATCATTTTGATATTTTGGTTTTCTTCCTCGATGTTATGACACGTAACAGGCATTGCCAGTCCATGAATCACGGGTTTTTAGGTATTCAGGTAGCACAATTAACCATAAAGCAGAGTCTCCCAATCTCGGCATTACTGGCATTTGGTGGCAGATAATTCATTGTTATGTGGGCTATTCTGTGCGTTTTAGGGTGTTTAGCAGTGTCACTGGCCTTTACCCACTACATGCCTTCCCCCTGGGTTGTCACAATCAAAAACATCTCTAGACATTGCCAAATGCCCCCCTGGGAGCACAGTCACTCCCCCATTGAGAGTCAGTAGTATAATTCCTGGAATGACCTGCTGGCCAGGAGCTCAATGAACTCTTCACAAACTCACTTCTTCAGAACCTCGTAGTTAGCACAAAGCTGACCACAGCACAGTCCAGCACACACTTCAGCTCCATACAAACCCAGGGTGCTCTTTCCTAGGCAAGATCTACTTACTACTTTAATTAGCAACTGAGCATAGAGCTTGCTGACTATGAATTCTGACAGTCTCCATGCTACCCTCATTGCAGACACACCCTCCAGATGGTCAGGAAAACCACATGAAGTCCACACAGGTTTACGGTAAAGACCTCGCTTTGTATCTTCACCACTCTTGAGTCGTGACAACAAACACTCTGCATTGAACAGTAAAAACAGTTTCCATTATCCTCTGCCCAGGTTCTTTGGTGATCCTGGGGTTGTGTTCTAGCTAATAAAACAATTGCTGTAAGAGGTGTCTTGCCAACACCATCATGAGCCCACGGACAGAGCCACCAACCTTACTGCCACCAGTCACCAGAAAACATAAGGGCAGTAAGAACTCCAATCAGCAGTAGAGGGTGGAAAGGACAGGGGTGTTAATAACCTGGCCTGGGCAGAACACCAGTGCCCCCTAATTATGTCAGTAGAACTCCCTGGCCATTCCCCACTCCCCAAACTCAACAGGAAAGCACCCAACCAAAGACCTGCTCTAAAACATGTTTCCAATTGCATATGAGTTCAAATATTTAAAATTTATATTCACAATATGTTATTGTTCCTCTGCAAAATATACATGCCAAACACAGAAGAGGCACACACTAAATAAGTAATTTTGCCTAAATTGAGAATATATGACTTCTCTAGTTAAAAGCTTTTGAAATGAAACACTCATTCCTTCAAGGGCTCTTCATTGGATGTGATGAACACATGCTATTGATATTTAATGTGCCTAAAAGATTTATGTTGGACTCTTAAGGTCTTAAAATCGTAATGAATAAGAACTACCTAAAAGAAGTAAATGTACTTAATCAAGAAACAAATGAACAAGAACAAAGGCTTAGGAGAAATATTTAAAAGGTCAACTTATAGAGAAAGAATTTAACTTATCCTGAGACCCCAAAGGGGAAACCACATCACCAAATGTTGAAAATGACTGCAGCAAGAGATCCTTGAGCTGAGAGGAAGCATATCATAGCAAGTAGAATTTTATTGCATTTTTAATCTTTGCCTTTTTGATGGTTATTCTCTTTTCACTTTTTTGATTGGTCCTAACTCAACACTTTCTCATGTATTGGGGGATATTTTCTTTCTTATACAAAGTGATTCTATTCATGCCCTTCACTCATTTTTTCTAAGTAATCCACCACTTTTTTATTGATTTGTAAGAGCAGTGAAGCAGCTCTTTCCTGACATTTGGGACTTAAGTTGTCTGAGCTTCTCAAGAAATGGGATCTTCAGGTTTTTTTCTCTACCTACCTGGCCTTTTGAGGCAACATTTTCCTTCCAGCCTCTATCCATTGCATGAGTTGCCTTGCAAAAATGGAGAACAGAGTTATTTGTTTCAGAACTTCCTTTGACGGGGGTCTTCAGTGGTTCTTGAAAGGATCCTACAAGAAAAACATTTAGCTTTGAATTTGGTGTTTAAAACAAGATACTCACTTTGATTGGAGATCTAGTCACAGCATCTTTCACAGTAGAACAGAGTATGTAGGCCCAGGCTCTGGTCTCTCCAAAATCCATGCAGGAGAAGGAAGTCACAGTCTTACCCAGAGCACTGGGTTTTTAGGTTTCTCACTCAATGGGAAACTGCCTCAGTGGCCTCGAGAGTGGGGAGGAAATGCCAGGTTTAAAGACCTGACTTCAGCTGGAGCACAGTAGTGGAAATGCTTGACATCTGTATGGAAAGAACAGATGTGTATATTTGAAGAGTGGAGAGGAACAGCTCAATAGTTTAAAGTGATGGTGCCGAGACTATCTGGTTTGCCCAGGCTGTGATCATCCTGCCAGGAAACAACTGCGGGGTGCTGGCTTAGCCAAGCATTGTCATTCGCTACATGATCACGAGCAAATCGCTTTGCCTCTCCTCCTTCCTGTTTCAGAAAGATGTTGTAAAGGTAGTTTGGGAGGGCATCAGTGAAATACTTTCTAGGTTAAAATGATAGAAGATTCCGTGTTATTTGCATCAATATCATTCATATCTATTCTCTTCTCAAGACTGAAAAAGCCCTTGACCAGACTTTTAACTCTACTTAAACATGTCAAGCCATCCTCTAAAACTAAAAATCTGCCATATCATTTGTTCATCAGAGGAGCCAAGAGACCATTAAAAAATCTTGGCCTTTTGCCATGTAATGATCCCTTCTTCATTTGGACAACCACAGGCTTGATAAATTGTCACTAATGTTCCTAGAGTTTGGCACCTCAAGTCCTGGGATTTCATGAGAGAAAAATGTTACATTTCAGGAGGAGGATGGAAACATGAAATGTTCCTCAAGTTTTAGATCTTGCTCTTTGTCCCGAGAAATTATGCATGCTTGCTTTCTTGTGCTATTTGTACAAGAGTATAGAGCAGAAAAAGCCAGCTCTCAGAATCCCAAATGAGAAGGAAAAAGCTGCAATTGGATGCTAGTAATGATGATCATCCCGGTTATAAAAAACGAGGTCAAGTCCACCACCTAAGGAAGCAGGCACAGAACATGATTGCAAATGAACCTCTACACGTCCCTTTTGGGATGGGAAGATCTTCAGTGTCCGCTTTTCTGAAACAAAAAGAAAGAAACCCCACCAGCAAAGCGCTCAGAAACCAATGTATCTGATTAATGCCCAGTATTAACTTAAGTAGAAAATAAAATAGACATTCTCATAAAATCCTTTGACTAATATCTGTCTGTTGGAATTCTGAATTTCTTACACAATGCCTTACAAAAAATAATAAACGTAGGGCCTAGAATGAAAAGGGAGCTCCTAATTTTAGTTAGAAATTCTTCTAAAACAATCAGCATCAAAACTGCCCCTCGATTACAATAGGATTATGAAAGATTTCTTTCAGAAAATAGGGATAACGATGGTGTTTCTGAAAACCCTGTACTTCCTGCTGCCTCAGTCATCTACTCTCAGTATTGACATTTGTCATTACATGGGAATTCCATTGATTTGAAAAGATTTGGTCTCCCTTTCAGTTGCAGAACTGCGATGCCTCAGTGTGTCTAATGTCATTGAGAAGAGTTGGCACTGCTATTAATATGTCTTAACTAAATAAGCATGCTGACAGTCAAAGAATTACATTGCCTAGGATTTTAAAAGGGAAGAACAGGAATTAAATCACCCAATGATAGGTAGCAAATTTGGCTTCTGAAGAATGGGAATAAAAATGGCTGTGCCCAAATGAGAATGATGTATTTCAGAAAGAGGTTGTGTTTCAGGGCTCTGACAGGTTGATCAGGAATCCCACTCATCACAGCAGGGCTTTGGGGCCCTTTTTTCTTCTGTCCATCCTTTCATCCCTCTATCTCTCCCTCTCTCTTGCTCCCTTCCTTTTACTTTCTCTTCCTCTCATTCTCTTTTGCTTCCATCTTTTCACATAACCATTTCACATCTAATTATTCCATTACTAATATACGTTTTTTTCTGACTGTCATAAGCCAGGAGCCTTGCCGGGGTCTTTAAAATCCTGTACTTTGCAAAACAAAAGCATATATACATTTATGTGGATATACACGTGCATATACACACACACACATATTCATACATTCAATCTCCATAAAAGTAATCATCTACCAATGCAAGTCTCAAAAACATGTTTAAAATGCAACATATGTTAAATTAAACTATATTTGGCCTGAGGAAGCCTCCATACTTTGAGCCCCTACAACATGAACTGCAACCTGACTTAGTGTGTAAACTAACTGAAAGCCTAACTTAGGAATACACAAGGGCTGTCTGGAAAGTAGCCAGCCACATAATATGAAAAATTATGAAAATTATGGCTGGATACTTTCCAGATAGCCCTTGAACTTTTGCAACAAACAGCGGAGTCTCAGCCAATCACAGAAGCCGAGCTTCAGTCAATCACAGGTGGCCACTGATCAGATCACGTCCAAATAAGGCCAACACTGAGCCGTACCCGATCAAACTATTTGTGTACCTCACTTGTGTTTTCTGTTCATAAATGCTGCCTGTCCCCACGTTGTGGCGCACGGAGCTCCCTGAACTAATTTTGGTTCTGAGGCTTCCCTGATGACTGTTCTTTGCTCAATTCAACTCTGTTAAATTTAATTTGTCTAAAGTGGGGGGTTCAATTCATTCTTTCTTTTGTTTTTGTTTCATTCCCCCTGCACCCCCACTTTGGAAATTTCTTATTTAAAGGGAGAAAAAGAGAAAAGCACGTGACTAACACTAGACAGTTCTACAAGACAAAGATTCTCTCAGGAATTTATTTTTTATTAACATGTCAAAACTGGGCTGTGGCATTTCTGTCACGTTACCTAGAGTCAAGGTCTCTTTTTGAGGCATTATCTTCAGCACTGATTCAGAAGATTCTGGGAGGTCCATGGTGGAATGCTCTTCTCCAAAGGAACAGGGTGACAAATCCCTGGTTTGACTTTGCTGCCATCTTGTGGAAATTGGGCTACTGGCAACAGGCTCCTCAGCTGACAGCCTCTTTGCAAAGTTGCTCTTAAAGTTGGAATATGTAGTATTAACTGAATCAAATACCTGTTTAACAACAAAAAGAGCTGTAATTGATAGTGGCCTCAGTTATACAAAAGTAAAAATTCCTTAAAAAAGAATTACAAATGACTCATTTAGTACAACACAAATAGAATATATATATGAGATTTTTAATTTTTGTAACCTGACAGAATGTTATTTTATATATATATAAAACACCAAAACACCATTACATGCTTAGAACCTCTGCTCAAGAATCTGTAGGTATGCCAAAGTAGTTTAGGAAGTAATTATATTTATGCTTATTACCACTACATATCAATGTAAAATATGACATATGAAATAACACTATAACCAGGCATGGTGGCTCACACCTGTAATTCCAGCAACTTGGGAGGTGAGAGGATTGCTTGAGGCCAGGGGTTTAGACCAACCTAGGCAACATAGCAAGACTCTCATGTCAAAAAAAAAAAAAAGAAGAAAAGTTAGCCGGGCGTGGTGGTGCGTGCCTACAGTCCTCTTTGCCCAGGAGGCTGACACAGGATGATCACTTGAGCCCAGGAGTTTGAGGCTGCAGTGAGCTATAACACCACTGCACTCCAGCCTGGGCAACACAGTGAGACCTCATCTCTTAAATAAATAAATAAATACAAACAAAAGGAACACTGTATACTGAACATACAAGATGTGTGTATAAAATCATAAAATTTCAAATCTGGAAATAAATAGTAATTTTCTAATCCAACTGCTTTATTTCATAGATGGGGAAACTGAGACCTAGAGAAGGTCAATGACTTGCTCAGCATCCGTCCATCCCCTCTGTGGATATTTATCAATCCTATAGTGGTGACATGCCATTTTGCGATGTAAAATTAAAGTGCAGTTGACAAACTGGAAATGAATTATTTTTTTAACAAAATGACCAACAAATTAGGTTAATATTCTTATATAAAGAGCTCTTATAGAAATTTAGACAAATTTACCAACCCAAAAGAAAAACTGGCACAGGACATGAAAAGGCAATTCACAAAAGAGATATATAAATTCCTGAAAAAAAAAAAAAATTTAACCTCACTAGCCCTAGCTCACAGCAACCTCGAACTCCTGGGCTCGAGCAATCCTACTGTCTCAGCCTCCCGAGTAGCTGGGACTACAGGCATGCGCCACCATGCCCGGCTAATTTTTTCTATATATATTTTTAGCTGTCCAATTAATTTCTTTCTATTTTTTTTTTTTGGTAGAGACGGGGTCTCGCTCTTGCTCAGGCTGGTCTCGAACTCCTGAGCTCAGAACGATCCGCCCGCCTCGGCCTCCCAGAGTGCTAGGATTACAGGCGTGAGCCACCGTGCCCGGCATAGCAATGATTTTTTAATGACAATCCCCAGTGTTGAAGGTGCTAAAAACAAACACTGGCAAACACTGCTGGTGGAGTTTAAATTAGTATTTGGAAAGGACAATTTGACAATGTATGTCAAAGGCCTTGAAATGTGTGCATAACTTCTGATCCAGCAATGTAACCTCTAAGAATTTAAGGAAGAAATCAAAGATGTGAGCAAAGATGGAGGAAACATCCAGTATCTGCTGAGCGCTTACCACGTAGGAGCCCATGTGTTAAGGGTTTTGCTCATAGTCGTATTTAATTCTCAGAACCACCTGTGAAGCAGGTCTGTTATTTATTCTTATTTTACCAATGAACAAACAGATTTACAGGTTAAGTGAATTGCCTAAAACGACACAGTAAGTGGAGATGCCACACCCTAAGCTCACCTGTTCGACTCCAGAGTTGAGGCTCTCAGCTGACAGCATGAGGGTATGCACTGCATTGCATATGTTTACAGGGACCAAAAGATGTGGGGTGGGGAACATTTACCCCTGGAGAATTGATTAGGTAAACTACGTGACATCCATAAAGGGGAATACTCCGCAGCCATTAGAAGGGACATACATTAGGGAAATGTAAATCAAAACCACAGTGAAGTACCACTTTACACCCACTAGGATGGGTATAATTTAAAAAAAAAAGAAAAAGAAAACTAATAAGCATGGGTGATCATGTAGAAAAATTGGAACCTTTGCACATTGCAAGCAGGACTATAAAAGGCTATAGCCACTGTGGAAGACAGTTTGGTAGTCCCTTAAAACGTTAAACCTAGAATTTCCATGTGACCCAGCAATTCCACTTATAGGTATATGCACTCAAACTCAAACACACATACACACATGTTCATAGTAGCACTATCCACAATAGCCATAAGGTGGAAACAGCCCAACTGTCCATCAGCAGTTGAATGGATAAAGAAATTGTGGTGTATATACATGCACAAAGGAATGTACTACTCAGGTAAGAGAAGAATGAAGTGCCAATACATATTGCATACGATGTGTATAAACCTGAAAAACATTATGCTAAGTGAAAGAAGCCAGACACAAAAGGTCACATATTGTATGGGCGGTAAATCCATATGTATGTAAATGTAGGTAAATCCATATGTATATGTAGGTAAATTTATAGAGACAGAACACAGATTGGTGGTTGGCAGAGGTTGGGGCAAGGAAGACATTGGGAGAGCAACTGCTTAATGGGTATGGAGTTTTCTTTTGGGGTAACAAAACTATTTTGGAACTAGAATAGAGGTGATAGGTTGTACAACACTGTGAATACACTAAATGCCGCTGAATTTCTCATTTAAAATGATCAATTTATGTTATGTGAATTTTACCAGATTAAAAAATCTTTAAAAACGGTAACATAGGATAATATTCGATAAAACATAAAGATGATTATAATGTATTGCCAGGTGGAAAACAGAAGACTATAAAACAGTATTCCACTATGATCCCATCTCCTATATACAAAGGCAAGATAGGAAGGAAATGTGCCGGCGTGTTGAGGCGGCAAATATCGGTTAGTCTGGGTTCTTACTAAGCGAGGGTGAGGGTACCAGCCCCCTGCCTGCAGTCCCCCGGCGGGGTGAGGCCAGGTCTCTCTCTCTTCACTGCTGCTCTGTTTTCTCCACAAACTGACAGAAGAGGACATCTTTCCCAGGAAACAGAAGTCAGGAGCCTGAGGGCACAGCTGTTGTGAACAGCTGTTTTGGTCGTTCTGTCCTTGTTCTTAGGTTTCAAATATGAATGGGGAAGGCGGAAAAGAGGGAAAGCTAGAACCCCGGAAATGTAAATCGGGGTCTCGAACTCAGAAGCCCAGACTTGGGAACAGCAGGTACAGTGACAAGTGACGCAGGCCTGAATGAGAAGCGTGGCCCACTCACACTTTTCATTTCCCCACTTTTTTATTCTCTCCTCCAAGGAAAACCCCAGCACCTGCTCAGCAGCTACTGAGTCTCAGCCCTGGAGACTGAGGGAGTCTCTCAAACTCGAATGCTCATGTTTCAGTCCCAGCAAGAATGACGGACCAAGAAGCACATTGTTCCATTTCCTAAAAGAAGTTAGAAATTTATATTTTCATATCAATATCCACACTTTTTAAAGTCTTCAACTGATTCTAGTTTTTTAAAAACACCGTAGGACTGAGCAGAGCATGTCTGTGGGCCACATTCCAGCACAGGCTGTGTTTGCTACCTCCGCGGTCCCAGCCAAGCAGCCTTCCCCTCACAGGTACCAAGGAAGGGAGGAGCCGCCATAACAGAAGATAGATTTGCAAAAACCCAGCAGAGGAAGGTGACACTTGCTCAAATATTTCCCTAGAGTCCCAAAAGTTAAATAAACATTTTTTAAGAAATAAACCTTAGTTGAAAGTAGGAAAATTAAAGAAAAATAATTTGATGATATATCAGCTCTGTCATCTAAATTGATCAAGAAATTGCACGTTGATAATCTTACATTGCCTTAGCAGGTCTGTGTCCCTCTGACTCACCTAGTGTCACTCTGTCCATCCTGAATGTTTCCCACTTGGGATGCTCTTCCCCGATTCTCTGCCAGGGTAACTCCCAGACCACCTTCATGGCTGGGTTCAGCCACAAACTCCTTCAAGAATGTGTTTCTGACATTCCCTTCCTCCCCATTCTGAACTGGGTTAGACAGCCCATGGTAGGCTAAATAATGGTCCCCAAAGATATCCAGATCCTAATCCCTGGAATCTGTCAATGTTACCTTATATGGCAAACGGGCTATGAAGATGTGATTAAGTTAAAGATTAATTTAAATTGAGGTAGGGAGACTATCATGAATTTTCAAGGTGGGCCCTAAATATAATTGTGTACATCATTATAAGAGGAAGGCAGAAGGAGATTTGACTGCACACCGAAGAGAAGAAGAAGTGTGACCACAGAGGCAGAGATTGGAGTGATACAGCCACAAGCCAAGAAATGCTGGCAGTCACCAGAAACTGGAAGAGGCAATGAATGGATTCTTCCCTAGAGCCTCTGGAAGAAGCAAGATCCTGCTGACACCTGTGCTTCTGCCCAGTGCAACTGATTTTGGACCTCTGGCCTCCATAACTGTAAGGGAATAAATGTTTTAAGCCACCAAGTCTGTGGCAATTTATTACAGCAGCCACAGGGAACTAAGACATGGCCCTCCTTGTGCTTCCACCTTTAACAGCGTGTGCCTCCAATAGAGCACTACCACATTGTATTAATAATAACATTTATCGAACACTTAATATTTGCGAGCACTGGGATATATGAATTAAATAGATTGCTTATTTAAGCTTCATCTCGACCTTATGAGGTAGGTACTATTATTTCCCCCATTCTATAGAGTTTGAAATTAAATGAAGCCTAATAGGGGTAAGTAACTTGAACAAGGTTATAGAGCTAATAAGTAGTGGGTCCAAGATTCAGGCCACTGCATACAATTGCACAGATCATTTATGAGTGGCATCTTCTGGAATATACAGTGCACAACCTTCACAACCAAGCAGAGCAACCCTGCCAAGGTTTGAACTCATGCAAATTGATCTAGTCCCTGTGCTTTAAGCACCTCTGTTCATATTCCACTTTACTATTTTAATTTCTCTCCTACTATATACACTCCTTAACACCAGGGACTTTGTCTTTTATCTCACTATCCTCAGGGAATAGCACATAAATTGGCATCTAGGAATCCCATAATGAATAAATCTCTTCCCCTAGAGACACTTACTGCTAAAAAGGCACAAGGTGTTTAAGATGGAATCCAGAGGGCAAGGAAATAAGCTATTTTCTTTCTTTCTTCTCCATTAAGAACAACAATTCTCAAATTATACAGAGTAAAACAAAAATTTCTGCAGAAACTGGAGAGTGAGAAAACACAGCAGTGCATTTGGGCATTTTAAATAAGTTCAAGTCTCTAGAGCCAGATAAATGAAACCCTGAGTACTGACAACTTTTCCACAACTGATACTTGTTAGTGATCTATGAAGAAAAGATGATAAATGAGAAAAATGTCCCCCTCCCAATAGATAAATGTATATTTTCATGGTTTTCCTATTGGAATAAGTAACTAGAAATAAGCTTTCTGCCAGTGCCCAGATGACACAAAGCTTACCAGATACACATCAGTCTGAGTAAATCCCACCCATAACGTACTGAAAGGGTTCATCCCTGGCCTTCTGCTAGTCAGCTTGTTAGCAGTGGCTTGAATGGAGATTTATTTATCAGAATTGTTGATTTCTCTAAGTTGAAAAGATAGTTAAAATATTAAAAAACAGGAATAGAATTCAGCTGACAGTGGTCGTGTCCTAGACTCAGGAGGCTGACATGGGAGGATCGCTTGAGCCCAGGAGTTCAAGTCCAGCCTGGGCAACATTGCAATAAAAAAAAAAAGAAGAAGAAGAAAGAGAATAAGAAAAAAAGGGAAAGAAGTAAGACTCAGAATAAAGTCTGGGACAAGGACCAAAACCAGCAAAATTAAATTCAACAAGGACGCATGAAAAATCTTCCCATGTAGATGTTTATTCCTTGCTTGGGCGTAAGATGGAAGAGAACAGACACGCAGTGGAAAAGACTGGCAGTGCTAGACAATTACCACCAGGATGTGAGCCAACAGTGTGATGAAATCACCTTTTTCTTTAAAAAATTGGTACAATTTTAGGTCCCATTAAGGGAAAATAGTGTTCAGAACAGCAGCAGACAAAACCTCGTTGTCTCTGCACCAGTCAGATCTCATCTGGGGAGCCATGTCCAGTCCCAGAACTCTCCTTTAAAAAGGAAGATGGACGAGTCAGGATTCAAAACCCGAGTTCATTTGGAGCAAAGGGACCACAGTGACAGGGGCCAGGGTAAACACAACAATGGAGCAGCACCCCAACGCAAGTGAGGGTCTTGCTCACGTGGAGTGAGGAAACCCAGGGTGTTTAGTCTAGAAGACAAAAGTCCCAAAGGAGCTGTCTTCAAATATTTAAAGGGATGCAATTTATGGAAAAAAGAAAATTTTCCTGGTATTGCTTTCTATGACAAAACCAAGACCAATGAATGGGACGAGGCAAATTTTTATTCAATTCGAAGAACTTTGAAGGAGCACAATTTCTCTTAACACTTTGAATATGAAGTACAATTCAATTGTCAGTCCCTGCACTAGGGACATCTGGTTTACAGTGGTACAGATGAACATTACGTATTTTAATGCGACGTATTTTAATATACATATTTAAATGTTTTAAAACTTTCAGGGTTGATATAAAGTTTTCCCTTATAAAAAAAATAATTTGAGAAAAATAAGTATATTGAAATACTCATTTGTTAGTATGACTATTAAAATGTTCAGTAAAGAACAAATGATACGCAGATATGGCAAAAATCACAGAGGTGGTATACAAATGACCACAGTTTAGGAAAGACTGCTGTAGATTGTGCTATTTCATCTTCAATGTTTTTTAACTTTTGTTCCAGGGTCTATCTCCCGCTGAGGAAATGCCTGTCGCATAGTTTTGAATGACTCAAGTATTTATTAATAGAGAGGAAGAGGAAGATAAGAAAAATAAGACAAAGAAGGGAAAAAGGATGAATGACTCGATACTCCAAGCACATCAGTTCAGTTTGTTTACCTTTAGAGTTCACATCATATCGACACTAAATCAGGAGGAATCCAGAGCACTAGGCCAAAAAATAAATAGAAAGGAACCCAGAGAGGTTAAAAATAAGGTCAGGAAGTTAACAAAATGAAACAACTGAGAAAACAGAAACAAATATAGCTAATGACAAATAATCTGACACACAAATATTCAATGGGCGGGAAAATCTGGACATGCCAGAAAAGACATGCCGGTGGTGCCAGAGACTCGCTAGAACCTCATGACAAAGGCGAAAGTGACAAAGATGGCCCTGTTAACCCTCAAGCCCCTTCCTTAGCCTCTGTCTGCTATTGCACTCGCCCCACAACCACCGCCATCAGCCCAGTACAACAGCATTCTGTCTGCAAGACATTATTTCAAATTAGTCATGAAGACCAAAATGTTCATCCTCTCATTCTTGAACCTCCAATGTCCTTGCATCCTAGTGTGCAACATGACCCAAACGAAGACTGTGAAGATCATTTTCAGGTAGGTGTTACCCTTTGTTCTCCACTGCCAATGCCTGGCACTGGGGTCCAGAGCATCTTTAGCACCCAGCCCTCTCCTTCTGTGGCTTTGGCCAAGGCTGCCTGTGCTAAGACTCTGTTATCTGTCATCTTGACTTATTGCCTGCAGACTTCCTGTGACCCCTTCCAGATAACTCGAATACACAGGAACAAGGTTTTTTGGTGTTGTTCTACACTCCCTCTCCTCTTCGGGCCCTTATAGAGATTTCATTTAATACTAAATGTCTCCTGATAAGTAAACTCTTTTACCAGAGTATACAGCAATCTCACCTACCATGTTTTCTTCTAAATAAATGTATTTATCTATTACAGAGAAATGGTTTAATGCAGTTGAAATAATTTTGGTTATGAAGTTGAAAGTCCTAAACTCTATTCTTGGTTGTTCCATTCATTAGTTCAGTGATCTTGGCTGAGTTAACATCTTCCTATTTCAAAGAATTATTGGGAAGGAAATAATATATATACTAAAGGAGATTGTGTACAATGTAAAGTTCTCTAAAAACATAAGTCATTTATTTAGCACTCAGCGATTTGCTTCCTTGTTTCATGTGTTCTCATATCTCCAAAATCAACTTCATATTTGCATGAGGCTGGCTCCTTCACTTGCACTTGACTTGTATCTGCTACAGTCCTGAGCTGATGGATTAACTGAGTCAATTGCCCTATCCCATTCTTGACCCAAGAGGTCCCCCTCCCCAACCTTGACCTTCAACTCATCAATCTCTTCCCCTCCTTTGGGAAGCCTTCCTTCTTCTTCTGAAAGACGTGGGTGGTTTTTCTAGCATACTACCCTCTGTGCAGGGAAATCTGCAATTTTGATCTATAGTCTGAGAATAGTCTTAGTATAGACATGACATGGGAGCAATGATGACAGGTCCCCAGAAGGCTGAGAAATGATGACATCAAAATGTGTACCGAGAAAGGCTCTGCCAAATGAACAAAGAAGAGGTGTGCAAGGACCAAAAACTGTGTGTTCATCCCACACTGGGCAGGGTGGGAGTTCCCCACACTGTTGTCTTGAAAGTTTGGTTAATGGGCCTGTATGGAAATTTATACATCATGCTTTCACTGTTTGAAGGTTTTAAGCCTTAGGAACATTAAATTAACAAACTGGCTCTGATTTCATCCTTGACAAGAGACGTACAGTTAAGCTTTCAAAGTTATGTTCATATAATATTAGATTTTCTGGTCAAACCCATCTGAACATCAGGCCCGCATAATTGTTTGATGTCTGCTTGTAAAAACTGGCAATGCTGGCTTATACGACAATCATGTGCAAGTTTGTGCAGCGTAATCTTGGCCTTTTCAAATCCATTCAGCTCTGAATCACATGATGGGAATTTCTGTACTTTTAAAACAATGGACTAGAAACTATCACAATAATTTTATAAAACAGTATCACCCTACGGGGCTCTGCCTGAGGGGTGATCAGTCAACATCCCTCCCAGAGATAACCACCTCTGTCTTCCCACCTCAAAGCACAGTTACAACGGGATGGGTTTACATGGTTCAAATTATAGCAGGTGTTCTATGAATTAACTTTTAAAATGCAAGTTTCTGAGCCGTTTGCTTGGACAGCCTGAGGAGTTAGTTAAAATATCTCACGCATTCAAAGAGACGTGAAACACATTCACTATGGAACACAAGGGGAAACAAACAAATAAAAAAAGAGATCGATGTCTAAAGGTTCTCAAATTCAAACATGCACATGAGTTATGAGGGGATCTTATAAAAACACAGGTTCTGATTCAGGAAGTCTGGGAGGGGCCTGAGATGCTGTGTTTCTAACAAGTGCCCAGGTGATAGCCATGCTGCAGGTCCAAGGGTCCTCCTTGGACAGCGAAGCCAGAGAGTTTAAGTAACATAACGGTATTAGTGTGCAATATTAACACAGGGATTTGACTTTTTAAACAACTCAACAAGAGAACATCAAAGTAAAATTATCACAGTTAAGAAGTAACACATCTTGTGTACATTTTTGTTCTTTACTAGAAATTATGTTGAAAAGGGAATATTTTCTGCATGATCATTTTTTCTATTATATCTATTCTTATTGGGCCACAAGAGTGGGAGTAAAGTGTTCTCTCTCACAGGTTTTACATGCCTAAACTGTGAGCTTTGCTTGACTACCCCAAACGCACACCCCCAACAGAGCGGGCACCGGAAGAGCAGCGCAGCCCCACCCCCCACCCCCACCAGCACATCTTCTAAAGCTCCGCAATCTGTAGCGATGGGAAGGGCACTCTACGAGCTTCTCAGCTCATTCCCTGCACTCTGGAAACACACCATGACACCAAAGGTCAGGCCCAAGCTGAACAAAGCACCTTAATTCAGAACTTTCTTCTGTCTTAGGGCAGATTCTAAGGTGACTAAAGCAACCGCGGATTTAAGGATATGTAGCCCTCGATTGCCTTCCCATACCAACCCCTAAAATTCATGACCTTTAGCAACAGCAGAGTTAGGCCTCCTGTAGCAGACAACAGCCAGCGGAAAAAATAAAGATAAAAAATGAAACAATTAGATGATATACCCAAGTAAAAGTACGTTTGGAGTTTTTTGCTTGTTTTGGACTTTTGTTAGAATTATCATATTTAACTGTTATATTCCTGCTTTATTATAGAGTTCAAGGTTTTTCCATCTACACGTTGCCGCCCATTGGTGAGTCATGAAATCACTTTCATGGGTCAGAACCAGGCTGTTTTAAGAATGCAATGAAACGTATCACAGTTCAAAGGAGAAGTAGTGCTTCATGAAACTTCTCAGTTGTGTGTATGTATGTGTGTGTGTGTGTGTGTGTGTGTGCTCTGTTATGTTGTAAAGTGCATTTCTTACCTGAAGTCACGATCAAAAATTTGAAGAATGCTGCAGTTTGCTTTATGATAGAGGAGGGATTTTGAACACCTTCATTGTTTTTAGTCTATTTATTTTTACTGTATTCACCTGACATTTGATTGCCTTAGCTAGATGAAGTCAGAGTAAATAGCCTTTTCAGATATTTCACTACTCTTTCTACTGTAAGTTCCTGGAACTCATATAGCATGTTTCATCCACACATATAATACCAAATTCCTTCAGGTCACACATCATAGTAATATGTCACATTTCATCTACATTCTAAACTATTCCTGGGTATTATACTCAACCCGCTACCTCCAACCAAGGTGCTCAATCACTATAGGGATGCTCACCATGGTAGTGAGCACTTCATAGCTTTCAAGTTACAAGAGCACCATCTTCTGGTGAAATATTTTCTTCGTAGGGAGTGTTAAAGAGCTACCAAAAATGTCCTGATTTTTCTAGTAAAGATTGCAATTACATCACTAATACATTGAAATTCTGTAAAGCTCCTTATTTCACTGGAGACTCTCACTCCATTCTCCTTCTAAGAAGGGTCTATCTGTTTTTTTGGCAGTGAAAGGAGCTAGCCTGTCCTTCCTGGTTTTCCAGTAAACCAGGCTGGTTTCAAGTTTCAGCTCCTCCTTCAATTCCAGCCTGCTGAGGCTTCTCTCTAGAATCATCCAAAATGGAGCCTCTTACAGCTTACCCATTAAAATGCGCCGGGCCCAAAGCAAAGGTATTTGCAGTTTTGCTGTCGATGGTTCTATGCACAGTAATGCTGTTTCTTCTACAACTAAAATTCCTAAAACCTAAAATCAACAGCTTTTATGCCTTTGAAGTGAAGGATGCAAAAGGAAGGACCGTTTCTCTGGAAAAGTTTAAAGGCAAAGTAAGTTGTATCTTTTGATTTATTTGTTTTTCCATGTCTCAGCTTATTCTCTTAATAGAATCAATGTTTTACTGTTACATGGTCATAAGTTAGAATTTAGTCTTCAGAGTAATGGTATTAGTACATCACTTTAGTGATCAAAGTTCTGATAGTTAATATACTTGTGATAAACTGATTGTTTTCTTTAAAATGTTTTAATTTCTGTGCTGAATCGATACTTTAAGTTGGTTAGAAAATGCTTATAGTTGGTAATGTGAATATGGTGACATTTATTAACAAATGTATTAATTCTAAAATCTAACATGTAAAAAACATTCTATCAATGATCCTATTATCTTTTATTTCAAAACAAACTTTCGGGACATGAGTACCTAATGCTTTTTTAATGACAATACTATTTCAGGGTCTGCTTGAAATACATTCAGGTTATGGTTTTTAATAAAATTGAATGTATCTGAAAATATAAAATAACCATCTATCAGAAGTTACAGTCCCCCAAAATGCTTTGAGATTTTAACTACTTGCAGGATTTTTTTTTTTAATCTTTTGCTTCACTTTCCGGTTGGATTTTTTTCTTTTTCCGGGAGGTTTCACTAGTTGTAAACGTGGCTAGTGACTGCCAACTCACAGACAGAAATTACTTAGCACTGAAGGAACTGCACAAAGAGTTTGGACCATCGCACTTCAGCGTGTTGGCTTTTCCATGCAATCAGTTTGGAGAATCGGAGCCCCGCCCAAGCAAGGAAGTAGAATCTTTTGCAAGAAAAAACTACGGAGTAACATTCCCCATCTTCCACAAGATTAAGATTCTAGGATCTGACGCAGAACCTGCATTTAAATTTCTCGTTGGTAAATATCTACCTTGCCTCACCAGTATAACGTTCTTAATTGCTTTTTGTTTT
The DNA here is from genome assembly GCA_004363605.1 of Indri indri. Lineage (NCBI taxonomy): Eukaryota > Metazoa > Chordata > Mammalia > Primates > Indriidae > Indri > Indri indri. The sequence goes on from RJWJ010028088.1 coordinate 17,349, forward strand.
TAAACAAATATACCAGGAAAATACTTTGCTATTTCATTTGAAATGTTGGCTTGGGAAAGCTTAAAAAAACTACCAAAGAGTGAGAATCTCATCCTTTGTAACTTTCTAGAAGTTATGCTTCCCTGAAGTCAATGTTTTAGCTTCTTAGATGATAAAAGAATTCCACTCCAATGTATTTTATTCCTTGCTAACCATCTCCTTCAAGTTATTTAAGGTGTAGCCATGGCTATTTTCACAAAATATCTCAATTCTCCTCTCATTTAACTAGCATTTGGGGAAATGTCCCTTCCCATGATTAAAGCCGCACATTTCTCATGAATATTGCTGAGCATTTTTAAGCATATCTTTGTGGTTAATTTTATGTTGCCTTTCTTATCTGGGACAATATCCTCTAGGATGAATATCTCAGTTTACCAGATTTTTGCTAAAATTCAAAACAATATGACAGATTTTTTCAGAGGGCAGTAGTGTCAGGCTACCTCTACAATTAAACTAGCTACAGAAATCTATTTAAAGACTTGACAAGGTCAATTAGCATGAAGGCAGGGTGGTACAGTGACAGTAGAGGCTTTGGCCTCAGACTACCTGGGTTCAAAAGCAAACTGTTGCTTTTGCTGTGTGGCTTCAGGCACATGACTTAACTTCTCTGTGCCTGTTTTCTCATTTGTAAAATGAGGCTATCAATAGTACCTACCTCCTAAGTTTGTTTAGAGGATTAAGTGTGTTAGTAAAAATAAAGTATTTATACACTGCTTACTCTATGCCATTCTAAAGGACAATGAGCTAATGTTCTCTCACCTAACTTATTTTGATAACATCTTCAGACCTATTTGCACTGTAGATAATTTGAGTTTTGATAAAACTGTGACCTTAGGCAATCAAGCTTTCAAACCAACCAACCAAATAGTGATGTTCTATAATATTTCACATAATATGAAATCAGAATCTTCCAAAAACATTATGTTCAATTTCTAGGGAAAGTTGATATGACACCTAACACCATGAATAGCAACCACGGTGAGGTCTTTATTCCTTTTGTTCTTGAGGTACACTGAGGAAAGAAAAGCCAGAGCACCTGCCCTTGAACTAATCACTGCCCAGTTATAGCAGCCAGACACTTGGGCACGATAGCTCAGAGTTCATTCCCCTTTATCACTAAGAAAGCTTCTGAAACCCCACTTACCCTGTGTAATCAAAAAGGTAACTGTGATTTAAAGTTTCACTGAGCTTAGCTGGGAAACGTCATAGAGCCCAGAGGTTACAAGCACAAGCTCTGGAGTAAGGCCTGGACATCGGTCCTGGCTCTACCACTCACTAGCTAAGTGACCTTGGGTCTAGGCCTCCATTTTTCTCATCTGCAAAATAGGGATAATAATAATATGCCCCCTATAGGGTTGCTGTAAAGATTAAACGAGAGAATCCATTTAAGTGCAGAGCATACATTATTAGGCACATAATAAGCACTTCACAGATTTCAGTTGTAATTATATTTTTTCTCATGCTAGTCAATAATATGAATATAAATCCTGAGTGATATAAATAGAGAAAACATCCACATTTCTTGCATAAAGTTAGATTTATCAAAAGGGCATTGTAATTTCTCAAAATGAGATGATTATTTAGAATTCCTTACCGTTTTCAGCTATATAATATGTAACAATACTAAAAACATCGGTATCTTTATCGTGAAAAGCAATCCATATATTTCCATTACCAAGGACCTTTAAGACATCATTTTGTCTTTAAAAATACTGAGAAACTGAAAGTTTTGACCTGGTGATGGATAAAATTTTTATTATTTAGATCAACAAATCTAAAATATTAATAAACAGCATTGTTTCATTTCATGATTCTAGATAAGTAGATTCATAGGTGAAGTCATCAAATATATTGAAATCTGGTTATGCAAACCTTGAATTTTGCTTTGTTTGGGTGTTTTGCTTTATTTTCTTTTATTTTTGACATTTTAACAATGATGTCATACTAAAGTTATTACTTACACAGATGCTAATAGAAATAAAAATCTTGACAAAGAATAAAATTATACTCATGCAAATGTATTCTGGATATTTTAGATTCTTCAAAGAAGGAACCAAGGTGGAATTTTTGGAAGTACCTGGTCAACCCTGAGGGTCAAGTTGTGAAGTTCTGGAGGCCAGAGGAGCCCGTTGAAGTCATCAGGCCTGACATAGCAGCTCTGGTTAGACAAATGATCATTAAAAAGAAGGAGGATCTATGAAAATGCCATTGAGCCATTCTAATGCAATAGTCAGAACAGAGAAACGTCTCCATGAGGGTTTGGCCTCGTTTTAACACTCTGACAACCACATGTGGCAATGAAGGATGACTTTTTTTATATTATCTTGCTGGTTCTTGGTAATGAACATCCCCAGGATAAAGATGTTACCCAAAGAAAAATAAAGAGTAGCCAAAGAATCAAAACGAAATATATAAAATACCATACTAAAAAATTCAGAATACACAGTGATCAATGTGCTTCAATAGCATATTGCTCAACTTGACATTTTCTCGGATTGTACTCGATGGAAACACCAACACGCTAGACCACTGTCTGGATTCAAGAACACTGTGTGTGTGACTGAAATTTTTGGAGTAACTAACTGTAAATGAATATGTCGATGTAACACACACAAAATAAATGTTGAAAAATTTTAAATATATATACATAAATTCAAACCTTTATATATGTTTGTTTTGTGTACAGGATTTTGTATGGTTTGTTTGGGGGTTTTATTTTTGAAGTACAGGTTCCTAGTGTGTTTTACTATATTTGGCCAAATAGTCATTTATAAATGGTAATATCATAACATTTGAGAAAGCTTTCATCATTTTTAATACTTCTCTCCCCATTATTTTTTAGAAGCAAGTCACATTTTATAATTAGAATATTAACAGTTGACTCCATCTTAATTTTTGAGTGAAAATCCCAAGTGTAGGAAAAAGGACGTGAGTGTATGAGCATTTAGCTTCATTCTTTATAGATTTCGGTTGCTACTATATTTAGCCATTTGGAAAGAATTCAATGCTCCATCATTCTGATAGCTAAAATAGTAAAAATCAACTCCAGTCAAAACTCTAATGTAAAAAAGGGGGTGATTGCAATCACACAATCCTAAACTGTGGATCAGCAATCACTGAACCTTTTGGTGGAGTCATAATACACTTCTTCTCTCAAAGTCATGACCTTTATATTTTGTCAGCCTTATAATTATTAACTAACAATGCAAGCTGCCAAGTTGGTGAAGGTTAATTATTGCTCTATGAAATATATGTTCATTGCATAAAAGATTTAAACAGGAAGACAGGCCAAAAAAATATGTGAAAATCAGTCATGTAAATTTGGCTAAGAAGGAAGAAGACTTAGTTTAAATCGCTGTGACTTGACTCCCAGATTCTGACCTGACAGACGAGAGTGAGGATGAGGGGTGTGAGCAGAGGGGCACCTGCCAGCACCACACGGGCAACAGAGACTCCCCCCTGCCAGATGGGTGATAGTGGAGCGGCACTGGGACCAGGACTGTCCCGGTGAATGCGACACAGATGAACATCCTGCCTAAGTCCCTAGTTCTCTCCGAAGCCACATAAAGTGGGTTTCTTCCCTTGTGTATTTCCAGCCCTGGTTGCCGTATTTAACCTGCAGTCTCCACGATAGTCGGTGCTGACTCTCTCCTCTTGCCTTTCGGGCAGGCGGAGCAGGCACGTGGGGATTTGAAAGGTTGTCACACGTATTGCCTTGAAAGAAATGAAATTCACGTGTCCACTCCGGGGTCCATAACAGTTAGGCCATGTGTGCCAAAGAGGAAGCGAAGCCATTTGCTGATACGCTGCTACCCGTAACTCAAATGTCTCGTAGGAATGCCGCCAGACAAAACACACACCGCGGAAAAGTTAAATCTTTCTTGAATCTTGTCTCTGCATCAGAAAGTCTGGGACACAGACTGCTGCCGGATGCCTGAACTATGGAGTCTAACTGAAAAGTATCAG
>RJWJ010028089.1:0-21681 GCA_004363605.1 Indri indri
GCGGTGAATTTCCAGCAAATGGGGTGTGTGTATATAATTACCAGAGATGTAGATCCTGACATTAAAACAAACTGTCTCAACCCCCCGTCTTCTCTAATGGTTGGCAGTTCAGGAGGGAGCTGTGGGCAGAGCCGACGTGTCAGCAGTGATTAGGGAAGGCATATAACTTGGCATGCTGGGGAACACACACAGCAGAAAAATGGAGGAGGAATTTAATAGCACAGATTATGTTTTTAATTACTTTAGCAAACGAACTGTTCTTGTGCTCGAGTGGAGTTCCTGGAGAAGCCACCCCCGGTGTTCCCAAGCTGCCTCTGAGTCACCACTGTGATGGGGGCTAGCCATGGGGAGCCAGAGAGCTTCCAAGGTGGCACAACTGGGCTCGAAAACTATGTCTTCTTACCAGGGAACCCTTTGCCCCATCGTCTACGAGGCAGTCAGATGATTATTAGCAGTGTGTTCAAGAACACAGATGTTGGAGACAGCCTAACTGGATTTGGAGCCTGGCTCCACCATTTATTAGCTCTGTGATCTTGAACAAGATTCCTGTTATAGATTGAACTGTGTCCCCCCAAAATTTCTATGTTCAAGTTCTAACCCTCAGTCTCTCAGCACATGATCTTATTTAGAAAAAGGGCAGTTGCAATTGTAATTAGTTAGTGTGATGTCACACTGGAATAGGGTGGTCCCATAATACAATAAGACTGATGTCCTTATTAAAAGGAGAAATTTGGACACAGACGCATGTGTCCATGTGGAGATGAAGGCAGAGATCAGGGTGATGCTTCTGCCAGCCAAGGAATGCCAAGGATTGCCAGTCAAACGCCAGAGGGTAAGTGGGGCCTGGAACAGATCCTTCCCTTGAACCCTTGAAGGGAACACGGCCCTGCTGACACCTTATTTCAGACTTCTGGCCTCCAGAACGGTGAGAGAATATGTTTGTTTTGTTTTAAGCCCCCCAGTTTGTGGCACTTCCTTATGGCAACTGTAGGACACTAATAGAAGACCTTTATATCTCTGTGCCTCTGTTTCCTCATCTGTAAAGATAACAGTGGTCCCTAGATCTCACAGTGTTGCTGAGAGGTTTAAATGCTACTTATGTAAAGTGGTTTAAACAGTGCCTAGGACTCCGCAAGCAATCCGTCACTGTAAGCTGTCCCTGTTATTATCGAAAGCTCTTTGGGGGGATGCGTGGGCTTGAATGGGGGTTAAAAAAGGAAACTTACATGGATTGGGCGCCTAATATCTACTGGGAGCTGTGTTAGGCCCCTCAAATACCTTGTTTTATTTGATACTCACGTCAAGACGGTATTTTAATCTCATTTTACTGACAAGAAAGTTGAGGCTCCAAGAGGTGAAGTGACATCTTGCCCAATGCCGCACAGGCCGTAAGTATCAGATGAAAGGCTGAAGCGTGGGCACCTGGCTCCGAAGGCAGTAGCCACACCCCCTTCTAGCTCAGTGCCTCCATGTGCTCTGGGGATGGGGACAACAGGGCTGACAGTGAGGGAACAAGCAGTACAAACAGTGAGAAGCCACTGCAGGTGGACGGATCTGGGTCTTGAACTCAGCTCCATCCCTTCCCGGCTGTCTGACCATGGGCACGCCACTTCCCCTCTCCTTGAGCCTTATTTTATCACCTGTGGAATAGGAACAATAACACCCACCTCGAAAGAACACAGCGAAGGTAACATTAGAGATGTAGAAGAAGCTGCTGATACTCGATGGATGCTCAGTAAATGCTCATCATTATTAGACCATTCTCACCAGGAAGAGACACTTACATCGTGTCTATTGCATGCCGGATGTTTTGCATACCTGGATGTGGGTGAGTCTCTACTTGATCATTTCCTGGGCCATCTCTCTGGGCCTCAGTTTTCTCATCTATAAGATGAGGTTATTAATCACCATAATCCTTGGAGGGGGTCCCTTTTGATATTCCCACTGTGTTGATGAGTTCTGACTTCAAAGCTCTTGTCTGCATGGAAATAGGAGGTTGATGGGCTCTGGGATGAATTTCTGTGCGTTCACGATTTCTTTGCGTCTCCATATATCCTTGAGGTCCGGTCTTGTTTCGGTTACCATGGCTGCATAAGAATTACCCCAGAACTCAGTGGCAACCATTTTGATGCTTGCAGACTCTGGGGGCCAGGAATTCAGACCAGGACACCAACGGGGGTGGCTTGTCTTTGCTCCACAATGCCTCTCTTAGTGGAGGACCTGGAGGCTGGGGCTGGAACCATCCGAAGCCCTGTTTGTTCTGTTGTCTAGCGGATGATGCTGACTCTTGGTGGCAGCCTCAGTTCTCTGTATGGTCCCTTTCTATGTGGTCCCTCAGCACGGGCTGGTTTGAGCTTCCTCATAACACGATGGATGGCTTCCAAAAGTGAGTGGAGAGAGAGAGAGAGAGCGAGGTGGGGAAGAGGAAGAAGGAGGTGGGAAAGGGAGGAGGCAGGTAGCTGCAGGAGGGAACTGTGTCCTTTTAGGATCTCATCTTGGAAGTGCCATAGTATCGCTTTCACCATTTCTATACACACACACACACACACACACACACACACACACACACACACATACATTCTTGAAAAATACAACCTGCCAAGTTCTTTCATGAATCTTAAAAGGTAAAAATATTTCATCAAAGGTCTCTAGAAAAAATAGTGTTTGGAGAGCAATAGGTAGAAACCACGCACCTTTCCCCAACAGAACGTTATCCTCCTAAGACCACACCTCCCATGCGCTGCAATCACAGGGGCCCAAAAGGAGTTTAGAAGAGACGACCCGATCATACGACGGCTCCCCAAGACCCCTAGCAGAGAGAATATGGTGGATCCCATTCCCCTGGGTACTCTCAGCCCAGGAGAGGGAAGGACCCAGCAGCTAATACCATGTTTGGAAGAGAACACTTTCCCCGCTGGACAGAAAGGAGGACAATAGCTCACGCCCCTGGCTCAGTCCCTGCCCAAACCGACAGAGGGCTCGCCCGGGGCCAGGCTGGACAAAGAAGAGCATGGCTGGGCTCTCGGCCGTGCCCTCTGTCATTTTAGTGCTTTCATATCATGAGGCAGCAAACTCCGAGCTGGACAGCAGCCTGGCGTGGCTGCCTCGGGGGCAGGTGACGGACCGAGGAAGCATTCAGGAAAATTATCTAACATCACTCGAACCACGTTTCGCTTGGGGAGGACTGCATTCTTTTCATCATTCATTTAAAAAAAATCGACTGGGGGCCTACTACCTGCCAGGTCCTGGAAATATTGTGGTGAACAAGGTGGTTTATGGAATCGCAGTCAGGCAATTAGGATTGGGTATATTGAGAGCTGTAATGTGGGAAGCTGAGGCACCTTGTAGTCCAGAGGAGGCACCTAACTCAGTCTAGGGATGGGAGAAAGCGTCCCGGAAGAGGTGATGTCTAGAGGAACCTTGAGGTTAGAGGAGGAGTTAGTCAAGCGAAGAGGAGGCGGGGGTGGGAATGAGAATTTCAGGCAGAGGATGTCACAAGTTCAAGGTCCAGAGGCCCAGGAGTGGGGACAGTCCCCGGCGGTGGACAGAGGGAAGGTTCTGATCTCACCACCGCTGAGCGCATAGCGCCTGTCGGAGATGGCGGTGCTGCCAGCTGAAGCATCTCTGCACCTCACCGGGTGCAGCGACACCCCCTCAACGCAGAGAGCTGAGGGTTCCGAAGGTCCCCAGGTGGGGCTGGAGACGGTAGGAGACTCAGAAATGGGATGCGAAGGAAATGCCAGAGAGAAATGTGGCAGCGAGTTTAGGAAGGATGTGAGATTTTCATGAGGCAACAGGCAAGGGCCGGAAGGGAGAGAGGGGAAGAGAGGATGGAGGAGACGTGGCTCGGAGGAGGATGGGGAAGGACTCGCTGAGCAGAGGCTGGTCAGGGCAGAGAAGGAGCAAGCACCCGGCGGGTGACCGACGGACGTGAGGAGGAGGGGGAGGCTGCATGTGCACGAAGGCGTGTGTGCACATGTGCATGAATGCATTGTGTGTGTGCATGTGTGTGTGTGCATGTGTACACGAGTGCACTGTGTGTGCATGTGTGTGTGTATGTGTACATGAGTGCACTGTGTGTGTACACATTGGTGTGTGCATGTGTACATGAGTGCACTGTGTGTGTACACATCTGTGTGTGCATGTGTACATGAGTGCACTGTGTGTGCACATGTGTGTGCACATGAATGCATTGTGTGTGCATGTGTACATGAATGTACTGTGTGTGCATGTATGTGTGTGCATGTGTACATGAGTGCACTATGTGTGTGCACGTCTGTGTGTGCATGTGTACATGAGTGCACTGTGTGTGCACATGTGTGTGCACATGAATGCATTGTGTGTGCATGTGTACATGAATGCACTGTGTGTACATGTGTGTGCATGTGTACATGAGTGCACTATGTGTGTGCACGTCTGTGTGTGCATGTGTACATGAGTGCATTGTGTGTGTGCACGTCTGTGTGTGCATGTGTATATGAGTGCACTGTGTGTGCACATGTGTGTGCACATGAATGCATTGTGTGTGCATGTGTACATGAATGCACTGTGTGTGTGCATGTATGTGTGTGCATGTGTGCATGAGTGCACTATGTGTGTGCACGTCTGTGTGTGCATGTGTACATGAATGCACTGTGTATGCATATGAATGCATTGTGTATGTGCATGTGTACATGAGTGCACTGTGTGTGCATGTATGTGTGTGCATGTGTACATGAGTGCACTGTGTGTGCGCACGTGTGTACACATGAATGCATTGTGTGTGTGCACATGTGTGTGCGTGTGTGGTGGGGATTCACTAGATGGGATGCAGGTGCTTGTGCAGCCATGGAGAGAGACACACACACACACAAACACAAACACACACAGGTTTCACATCAGTCATTTCAAATGCCCAGCAGGGCCCCTTGCCTTGGCAGACTGCTGTTTTTGTAGCTAGGGAGATGACCCGGCTTCTTGACCCAAAGAGAGCATGGGGACAGCCTCAAGCAGAAGATAAAGAGCAGTGCTGTACTGTTCTTGTGGCTAAAAACAGGCACCATTTATAAAGCACGTACTGTGTCCCGGGCGCTGTGTAAGTGATTCTCACGGATTACCCTGCTGACCCCTCTGCAGATTCCCAGGTGGGCCATGGATGGGCTGGAAAAGACCTTGTCCCATCCCAACTCCAACACATGCTCTGTGAGAACTGACCCTACATGCTGAAACCAAGGGGACTGCCAAACCTGAGAGAAGCTCTTTTCTTGCAGTCCTATAACCCCATTTGGTGGTGCTGTCCTTTCTGATAGAACCTATGTAGGCTGTTCCCTTGCTAGGCCAATTCTTACAGACACCTGGGCCTCTCCTGGTTCTCAGGCACCAGGAGAGCATCCTGGCAAAAGCATCCTACAACAGCGTCCTTAGTTCTATGGCCACACCTGGGTCAGCAGCCAGGTGAGCCTGGACAGCTTTGCCACCCTTCCCTCCAGTAATCCAGAAAGTCCACCCCCCTGCATCATCAGAATAGCCTTGTGAGAAGAGATAACCTGTTATCAAACCCATTTTACGGATGGGGATACCAAGGCTCATAAAGGTGAAACCACCTAAGCACAGACAATTAGTAATTCACAGTAAGCGGTAGGGGCCAGGCATGGACCAGTGGGTAGACAGAGGATGGGGGTTTGAGGGGCTGCAGCAAAAAGTCCAGATCGGCAGTGATGAATCCTGGCTCAGGACTGAAGCTGTGGGGACAAACACGGAGGGTAGATTTGAGAGAGGACTGGTGAGCATCATTTAAATAGAGGATTAACTGAGCAAACATATATGGAAGGGCTCTGTAAACTGTACTCATTCAAGTATGATTACAATTAGGGCTATTTTCATCAGCTTTATTTCTTGGGGGCCTGTCAGCCTTGGTTCTCTAGAGAGAAGATGCCATTTAATTCTCCCAGATCAAATATTTAACAAACACAACACTGAATAAACCCAGCCTTGCCTGTTTAGCATGCACTTGGTATTTTTAGTTGCTGAGTGAAACTCCAGAGATTTACCATCTTGGCCAACACAATTCTCTGCCTGGGGCTGCTTATAGGTAACAGGGACCATACACACGTTGTCACGGCCAAGAACACAGTACCTGAAGCTCGACTGCCTGGGTTTGAATCCCAGCTCTGCTGTTTGGTGTGTGCCCTTGGGCAAACTACTCAACCTCTCTGTGTGCCTGTTGATAAAATACACAGAATAGCAGAGTTACCTCATGGAGCTTTTGTAAAGATTCAGTGTAATAGTAGGACAGGATCTGGCAAGTGAGTGTATCTGTCACCATGATCACCATCACACCATCATCACCATCACCACCACCATCTTCATCACCATCATCACCACCACCACCACCATCTTCATCACCATCATCACCATCACCACCACCATCTTCATCACCATCATCACCATCACACCATCATCATCATCACCATCATCAAGTTATACAGACCTTCAAGGCACGCCCCCCCACGTCAATCATCCTGAGGCTAGAGTGATTAAGAGACAGAACAGCTGTAGTTGGGGAGACTGAGGCTCAGAGAAGTGATGTCACTTGTCCAAGTTTTATGAGTCTGTACCCCCAATGGGGAAGCGAAATACTGAGAATAAAACCACAGTTTATTCACCCCTACATTTCCAGTTTTTTAAGTACCTACAATACATGCAGAATTACTGTTTGCTGAATAAATGACTGAGTAAATAATTTTGACCCTAAACTCAGTGGTTCTCAAAGTGCAGTCCAAGGACTCCTGGCAGTCCCCGAGGACGTTTCAGAAGGTCCCTGATGTCCTCCCTTCTCTAACTACAAGTCTGCGTGAGACCACATTTTCTTCATGGACTTCAACCAAAGCAACGCATCACAAAATGCTGACCGTAGAAGGAGCGAGGAGAGTCTAGCCATTGTATTCAGTTAGGCATTGAAGAGAATCACAAAAACGTAAAGCAATGCCACTCTTCTCAGTATTGTTTTGGTTGTGCAAAATCTAGTTTTCTTCCCCCTAGAATATGTTTCTTACAGTAGCTTAATATTTGTTTATTATTGTTATTTATAAATTAATAATTTCATGTGTTTAAAAGTGTTTTCGTTTTCATTTCTACTATGGTAGATGTTATTGATATAACCCACAGGAACAAAAGCTCTTTGAGGTCTTTAATCATTCAAGAGTATAAACAGGCCCGAGACCAGCAAGTTTGAGAACAAGATAGAGACTGGTCAGTTTCAACGGAACAGGCACATAAGCACTCGGAATTCCTGTTGGGTAGCTGGGATCAGCCCCAGCGCTGAGACTGCATTGGGGTTTCCGGACCTCACTCCACAGTGGGCACTGCTGATCCAGGCCAGACGGGGCTTCCATGACCACAGCTGACCACCGCGGACAGGAGGGAAGGGAGGTCTGCCACCCGCTCAATCAGCAACTTCCACACCGCTGCAGATTGACCGCCCTCTAGAAGCAGCAGGCTGGACCTAATGGTCCCTGCACCACTTTACTGGCCATTAATCTTCCCCGTGTCAGGACAGAGTGCTTGGCTTGGGTCCCATGCTTGTCAGCTCTGGGAGTCACTTTATTGTCTCTTTACTTTGGCCCCAAAGAGCACCATTCTACTAATTAATGTGGCCTTTATTCCAGAGCCCTCTGGGAAGAAGGCATACACAGAGTTACCATGCCAAGGACTGAGGCTGATCCTTCTTCCTAATGGTGTCCTTCTTGGGAGAAGAGCAGGAACAAAAATTCTAAGTATGTAGTAGGGGAAGAGATAGAGTCCAGATGTTTTCACGTATGTTTAAGAACACAGGTATCAGAGTCAGTTCCTGCATGCTGTACACTGGCTGTGTGATCTTGGGAAGGTCTCTGAACCTCTCTTGTCCTCAGTGTCTGCATCTGTGCAATGGGTATAATCGTCACACCGACCCCTGTTGAACCGTAGTGAGGACGGAGTGAGAATCCTGTCCCAGGATGCTTAGCGCCCACTGGCTGTTGCATGTCATCATGACTAACAGTGTGTGATATCATCACCGAGAATAGACTATCATTACTATTCTAATAAACCCACGGGAAACAGAAGAGAAACTCAAAGCTCAGAGAGATAAAATGAGTATCCAAGGTCACACAGCCATTAAGTGGCAGAGCTGGGATTTGAACCCAGTTCTGCCCGAGTCCTAAGCAGAGGGTCCCATGGGTGGGTGGGGTGATCTGAATCCAGGAGCCAGGAAACATACTGCTTGGTGACACCTGCTATTTCCGACTGAGATCTCATTTTCCTTCTTTTCACCTTGAGGCGAGTTGCTAATATTTGATAGGGGACCCGAGGAACAAGGACACGAAATGTAGGATTTGTCCAATCATTTTGTCTCTATTCCTCACCTATTTCTCTGCCCCTGCATGGCAAGAAGGGGGTTTGCAGACAGTCTTTTTGACTAGAGCAGTAGTCCTGTTGCAAACAGCTTTAAAACAATCCAAAGATATTTCAAATCACTATTTTTTTTCCTGAAGGTTATCAATTGTAAGGATATGATGAGAAGCAGGTGCAGAAGGAACGGAGGGGGGCGGGGAGCCAAGGGTGGGAAAGGAGGCCCGAGAGGGACAATGGAATGAATGTTTCCAAACTGAGCCGCCGAATTAAGGAATCGGGAAAATGCCCCAATTATGTTATCAAACAGAGGGAACAAAGAGACGTGAAACTTACCTTGAAAATGAACAAGGCGGTGGAAAATTTAACACCTTGCAGATCAAAGGTTTCTACCAGCTCGGCAAGACAGAGCTGCCTTTATCTCCTTGGTATCACTTGGGGGCAGAAGAGAGAGACTGTCACATCAGAGGTGTGTGTCTTTGGGGGGTGCCGCGTGGAGACAGAAGCAGAACTAGAAAGAGGCGGAGACCCAGGAGAAGCAGGAGAGACCCACGTGACGGGGACGGATCCAGTGAACGCCCAGGTTCAGAGCCAGCGCCGGTGTCAGCGGATCTCTGACCTCCCGCATCTGCCCCAAGGCCCTCCTTCCCTGCACGTCCAGGCCCTCCGGGTAACAGAGCCCCGGGGGCCACCATCAGAGTGGAGGTCCATAACCCCATCTCCTGGCTGGGGCACCCCATCTGGGTGTCCGGTCTGTACCTACGGGAAAACGAGCACCCTTCCATCTGCCACCTGCAGGGCAGCATGCGGTGGACCGGTCCGGAGGATGGGTCAGAAGACCCTTCCACATCCAGCTCTGCTGGGACTTGCTGTGTGACCTTGGGCAAACTCACTCAACCACTCTGGGCCTCAGGTTTCCCGCTTATAAAAAGGGAAGGGGCATGTCTGTCCTTCCTACCTCCCAGGGCAGGCATGAGGCTTCAGTGAGATCATGGTCCTAGGCAGGCTTTGAAAAATTTAAAAAAAAAATAGGTATAGGGAAGTAAGAAATTATTGTTATTTGTGGGTTTGGGGACCCACCTTGTTGCATTTCCTGGAAAATTCTGGTTTTCCTCTTAACCGTGAGGAGTCAATCTGCTCAGAAAAAGGATCATTGTGTTTGCAGGCGGAGGGAGGAAAATGTTCAGAGAATTTATGTCTCGTTCTCTTCCAGAGGAAAACCCCTCACAATAAGCCATGAAACTCAATGGGGAGAAAAATGATAATGATAATATAATAATAATGACAATAAAAAAGGGAAAACAAAGTCACTTGGATCAACTAGGATAATGTACAGCTGAGGGAAGTGCCCTGTGACTGTTTTTCGCCTGCGCAATCTTTCAGGCCCCATCGCCGTCACCACCTCTGAATGAGCCGAAGAAGGCCGCCAGGTAATTCCTTTTGGGAACAGTTGGTGTTTCCAGCACGCCCCCCCCCACTGGGCTGCCTCCTTCCTCGGGGGCCTCCCTCCTTCCTCTTTGTCTCGAGATGGATTCTGAAAGGGAACCGCTTATTGGGGCTCTCGTCTTGCTTTTAGCGTGAGTCTCCCTGTCTATGCTGTTCAGAAACAAGCCCAGAGTGTTTACCCACAGGAGGAAAACAACAGCCCCAACAGTAATTCCGGCGGAGAGCCGGGCAGCCCCTCCCTCGCAGGTCTGCGGGCAGCCTGTGGGTAGCGGCTTGGTAATTGCTTACTAAATCAAGGGAGCTGGCAAGAAATGGATTCTCTGGGCATCTTCTTCCTTGTTGCCTGGAATTCGCCAGAAACAGGAAATGGAATTCTTCATGAGCAAGAATCTTCTAGATGAAATAGCCACATTGCCATCAGCCGGGATCCAGGAGTGGCCGCAGACCAGCAAGTGTGCCCGGCACAGAGCTCTCCTTTGACCAGGGCGAGTAGGGAACATTCTCTGTGGGTTTGGAATTGCACTTGAACCTCAGCGTTTAGACTAGACTCCACAGGTTCTTTCCATCATGTGCACATCTTGCATTAAAGTGAGGACATCGAAATTTTGTAGGAGAAATGGCACTCTGTCTATCTCTCCAGTACCTCTTTGTTTCTTTTTTTATGTTTTTATTTTTAATTGTTTTAGAGACAGGGTCTTACTCTGCTGCCTGGGCTGGAGTGCAGTGGTGTGATCGTAGCTCACAGCAAACTCAAATTCTTGGGCTCAAGTGATCCTCCTGCCTCAGCCTCCCCAGTAGCTGGCACTACAGGTATGTGCCACAACGTCTGGTTAATTTTTGTATTTTTTGTAGAGTTGGGGTCTTGCTATATTGTCTGAGCTGGTCTCAAACTCCTGGACTCAAGCAATCCTCCTGCCTCGGTCTTCCAAAGTGCTGGGATTACAGGCATAAGCCACCACACCTGGCCCTTTCCACACTCCTCCCTTCCACAGAAAGCACTTTGTGAAGACACGTTTTGCTGTCCCCTTCATCCAAACTTACCTGACCAGAATCCTGTCCTTCCAGGGCTGGGCTTTCAGTTCGTCATTGCGCCAGAATCCAGAGCCGATGTTTACAATCCAGTATCAAAGTCAAATAACTATGGGGCCAGGCAGTTGTCATGAATGAGAGAGAGGCAGCCAAACATGAAACATCAGGGAACACAGGCTCTGGGGCAAACCTTCCCTAAAATTGTCTTAATTAAAAATTTTTAGGCCAGGTGCAGTGGCTCATGTCTGTAATCCCAGCTCTTTGGGAGGCTGAGGGAGGAGGATTGCTTGAGTCAGGAGTTCAAAACCAGCCTGGGCAACATAGCAAGACCCCGTCTCTACAAAACATTTTAAACAATTAGCCAGGTGTGGTGGCGCATGCCTGTAGTCCCAGCTACCTGAGAGGCTGAGGCAGAAGGAACGCTTGAGCCCAGGAGTTCCAGGTTGCAGTGAGCTACGATCATGCCACTGCACTCCAGCCTGGGTGACAGAGCAAGACTCCATCTGCAAAAAAAATTAATGATCAGAGACAAAAGATATCTCTGGGTTCCAAGTGGCTCACATACCACTTGAAACCTTTGATCTATTTCAACTTCTACAATTTGCAGAGGAAAATGCAATTTGCCCTTAGCCACAGTAGAACAGCTGAAGACACAAGGGTTTGAAACTCACGTCTCTCTACTTCCAGTTCGAGGCTGCTTCTGCTCTGAGGCCTAAGTAATTCTCAAGATTGTGTTACTAATGGGCTGAGCCTCTATGTTACTCTTAGGACGGTAGCAGTAATGGTAGAAATCTACACTGTGACAGCGTGTTGGGGACATTTGAGGGTAAGAGGCGCCACTTGGCTCATGCCACGTCTGCGTTCATCTCTGATGCCTACGTTTATTTCCCAAGAAGGAAGAAGCGTCCGCATTGTTCACAGGAAGAGGCAGCGCGCATCCCTTCCTGTTTGTTTTCAGGCACAGGAGGTGTCCTGGACTCGCCTGGCTCAGTTCCGGGGGAGCAGCCCATCCGCTCCCTCCTGCGCCCCTCCCTCCCCAGGTCGCGGGCTTTCCTCCAGCACAGCGACTGACCTGGCAATGAATGCAACGTGAATGCCATCCTGCTATATTTTCTCGTGCTTTCTGCGGGAGGGAAGGAAGCGTCACACGCTTTATTTGAATTCTATGACCTTTGCAAACACACGTCTGCTTCTTATTTCGTTCTGCCGCGGAGGAAAATGTGAAAGCCCACGTGATAGAAGAGAAATAGGTGGGACCCCAGAAGTTTCCCTTGGCTCTGGCTGGGCGATGGATGTGCAAGGAAGCCATAGGGTGTTTGCAGATAGAGCGCTTGACTGGCAGTGCCGGTGTGTGCCACACACAGGTTTTGGGGAGCCTCCACCTTCCCATCTCAAAAACGGGGACAATCATGATGTCAGAATGTAAGGATGATGTCAGAACTGATGCAAGGATAAAACCAGGAAATGCAGCTCAAGGGCATAGCACCATGAGCGGCACATGATAAATGCTCAATAGCGAAGGATACTATTACGAATCAGCCGCAGGGGAAGTAGCACGCAGTGCACGGTGGCAAACTAGGGCCCGTGGGCCAAAGGAAGTAACTGAAGTGTCACGGGGACACAGTCATGCCCGTTCATGTCCGTGTTATCTGCGGCTGCTTTTGCGTTGCTATGACATTGCTGAGTAGTTGCTGCAGAGCTAGTATGGATCTAAGGGCTGGAAACATTTACTATCTGCGTAAAGCTTAATGGCTTCTGTCCTGATGGTTGTGGGCAGGTAGCTTTGCTTTTCTGAGCCTCAGTTTTCCCATCTCTAAATTGGGGATAATAACTGACCCTTCCTCTAGGGGTATCATGAGGGGTAAACGAGACAGCCTGGTACACGGTAGGGATTTAAATGTTAGTTCTCTTTCTCCCCCACGCCTGCAGTCTCTTGGCCTCAAACAGAGCCCCTCTGAGGTCTTGGTCTCTCTCTAGGGTGCTGCAGTGAGCTAGGCCAAGACCAGTTTTCTAGGTGACAGGACAAGAGCTGCCACTTGCAGACTGGGGGCCAGAAGCCGGCCCCCTTCTAAACCCTTCATCCGCATGAGCACAGTCAGCTCTCACTACCATCCTGTGCAATGGGTGTGTTACCATTCCTATCCTGCAGATAAGGACATTGAGCTTGGGAGAGGTTAAGCTAGATGGTGGCAAAGCTGGGATTTGAACCTGGGCCTCTCTGTATCCAGAGGCCCCACTCTTTGCAAGGCCTCTGCTATCCAGGAAGGACAAGGAAGGAGGCTGCGGAAGGTTTGGAAGCCAGAATGGGAAATTACATCTAGAATGTCAGAGTGGGAAGGCAGCCGGCAGATCACAAATGGGTCCAATCCTCCCATTGACAGACGTGGAGACTGAGGTCTCAACGGGCAGGGGGGAGTTAGAGGCAGAGAAGGAATCGCTACCTGGCCCCCGGCTCCCATGTCAGGGCCCTATGATGGGCTGCTGCCCCCTGAGCAGGGCCTGAGTTGCCCAGCTCAGCTCAAGGCTGTGCCCGTCACCACCCCGCCCCTCCCCAGCCCTCTGCTCCAGGCAGATTGGGTTCCTGTTGGCTCCTTGCAAATGCCCTGTCACCCCTCAGCTGTACGCTTCGGACAGGTGGGTCCCTGTTTCCCCTCACTTCATTCTGTAAGAATCCCAGTCTCAGGGAAGCCTTCCTGATCCCCACGCCTGGCTCGGACCCCTCCTCCAGGCTGCTGAAGCCCCTGCTACTCCCCTCACTCTGTCGTACGGTGATCCGTCTCCCCTGTGAGGACAGGAGCTCAACCGGTGTTTGTGGAATAAATAAATGACTGAGTGCATGAAAGCATGGTGCTTGGGGAGCCCTCGCAGGGGTGGAAGGAGGGGCCTGTGGAAAGCAAACAGGCATTCATGAGCTGAGGTTGCTTTCCACCCCTGCAGCCTCTTCTGCGTGCCTCCCTCCTCCCTCCACAGAAGGAGCATTGGAAAGAGAGTCGGAAGATGGTTTCAGCTGTCAGCCCTGCCTCCTACGCTTGTGAACTCTTGCACTGTGCCCTGCCTCTCTTGGGGTCAGGATTTCTTCACTGACGAACCCAAGTGAGGAACAATCTGCCAACCTCCAACTGGCTGAGGTCCCCTTAGCAGAAGGCTGCAAGACTTATCTACTTGCTTCCTCCTTCAACGTCCCTAGGAGGTTTCCTGAAGGATGGATGACCAAGGAGTCTTGAGGCATCCTCTCTTGTTCTCTGATTGGAGCCTACCTGAGCAAGATGTTTTCCTGAAGATGTTTTCCTGTAATTTATCAAATGACACTGCATGGCTGAAGATCAGGACCAAGTTGACGTGTTAAACACGCTGACACTGAGGATGGGTTAATCACTCAGCCATTCAGCAGCTCTAATGACGTCCAACGGAAGGCCGAGGGCTGCGGACGGGGGACTCGGCAAAGCAGGAACAAGGTTACATGGTCTATCTTCGCCATTTATTAATGGTGTGATCTTCGGCAATGTGTTTATTTATCCTCTTTGTGACCCAGTTTCCTTCTCTGTCAAGTAGAGATGATATTGATAGTGTTGTCGTGAAGATTAAACGAGTTACTATTTGTGAAACTCCCAGAACACTCCCTAGAATACAGCAAGCTCCCTAGAAGTATTTTAAAATGAATATGACAAGTGTTCTAATGAGGGTCATAATCGTTTGCTTATGTGCAAGATTTAGAATGTACAAGCCGAGAGAGTGGGAGTTCTGTCTGTTTTGTTCGCTTGTTGGGTCCCCTCTGCTTAGGGCAATTCTTGCACTTAGTAGGCCTACAAATATGCATTAGGTTGAACGAATAAATGTAGCCAACATGCTGATAAAGGACTACGTATAAGCTCTATTTAAAAAATATACAGAAGCTTTTCATGTAAACATGTTGAACAAGCAACTTAAGTCTTAAAAGAGGATGTATTATTAAATAGGAAAAATGATGGCGTTTGTGAGTAATAAAAATAGCAAGGACATTTATAGTGCTTACTAAGTTCTAGGTACTTTACACAAATGGACCCAGTTAACTTCTCACAACAATCTGTGATTACCTCCATTTTACAGATGATGCAACAGAATCACAGAGAGGTTGAGTAACTTGCCAAAGGTCACACAGCAGGGATGTTAATGGAGCCAGGATTTGGACTCCAGCAATCTGACTTCAGAGGCCATGCTTTCTACTGCTATGCTATACTGTCTCTTTCAAGCCAAGGTTAAGAAAACTGTGGCTACAAACAAACAAAAAATGACAAAGAACAACTAAATAAACAAACACTGTCACCCATACACACACAAAAATCTAAAGAGAAACATTGAAAAAAATACAAAGCCCCTTTTGTTTCAGGGAAATGTAATCTCAGAAGACTGGAGAAGTCTCCTCCCCTGTCTGGGCCTCAGTTTCCTGGTGTGGAATATGGGGAGATGTCCTCTGCTGCCCTTTGCCACTGGGAGTCCTGGGTTTGTGTGCAAGACCCCCAGCTGCCAGCTGCAGCGCCAGGAGCCTGGAGCTACCGCGAAATTCAGGTCTCATGGGCTGAAAAGCACCGGCTCATTTCTAGCAAAATCTGCCTCCCTGTAGGCTTCCAATGCTCAGAGCAAAACGGAAACCAGAAAAACTGAACACTTTTATCAAAGGAACAACCCTGGGAGAAGCTGGGAGGCTGAGAAGGCAAATCAAAGGCAAACTTTGAGGAAACACTTTGTGAAGCGAAAGAAAAAATTCCATCGACCCGGTAGAAGGTAATTTACTTGGAATAGAGCGAGGCTGTGTCTGCTCCCGTCTCCACGCCGAAACAGCAGACCCACAAGGCAAGTCGGACAAATACCCGGCAATCTGTCAGATAATTGGCACGACGATGTTGTTTTTCCCTCACCTCGTGAATTATTTGGGTGCTCGAAGAAAGATCCCACATCCTCACATTTTATATGGAAACACAGCCATAGAAAGAGATTCATTCTTTATTATTTCCTTTTATCCTTATTGATCTATCCATGAGATACTATCTGAGTACATAGTAGATATATTGTATTCTGTCTATGATCTCTATCACCCGAGTATGTATTAGATATATATTAGATTTCATCCATCTATCTACCTATCATCTATCTTTCTAATATATATTAGATTCTCTCTCTATATTATAATCTATCCATTATATTATCTATCTAGAGGATCTAATATGTATATATAAAGTAATATAAGATAATCTAATATGTATCAAAGAGAGAGAATCTAATATGTATCAAACACTGTGCTAGACTCTGAGGGTTTAGAGGTGTAAAACTGAGGTCCCCACCCCCAGGGCTGTGGACCGGTGCTGGTCCATGTCGTGTTAGGGACCAGGCCACAGAGCTTTGCCACCCCCTCTGCCCCCTCCCCCATCCGCGGCAGAAAAATTGTCTTCTATGAAACTTAGGAACTGGGAGGCCACACAGCAGGAGGTGAGCGTCGGGAGAGCCAGCGAAGCTTCACCTGTATTTACAGCATCTCCCCATCGCTCGCATCACAGCCTGAGCTCCGCCTCCACCCCCCACCCCCTCACCAGTCTGAGGAAATTTGTCTTCTGTGAAACCAGGTCCTGGTGCCAAAGAGGTTGAGGACCACTGGTGTGAAAGACAGACATGGTAAGACAGAGGCGACCTGGCCTCACAGGACCTATTCTCTAGGGAACGACGACCTGTCTGATAAATGCTGGGTTGGCAAGCACGGGGGAAGGGAGAGCTGCAGGGTCAAAGGGGGACCCCGAATCAGCCTGCAGGGTGGGGAGCATGGGGGTGGTGAGGGAAGGATCACTGGAGAAAGCCACTGTCATTCAAACAACGGTGGACTAAAATTCCACATCACATCGACACTTTTTGCCAGTCTCTCTTAATGTGATAATGAGCATGTCGCTTCCCCCTGAGGGAATCTCACTGTTCTAGGATTCCACAGGACCCTTTCTGGAAAAAAATGCAGAAAAATAACCTTACAGGTGCAGATTACTTTAAATTTTACAAGCATATTCATAATGCCCCATCTGGTTCCCACGAAAAGTCTAGGAAGGTGATATAGTATTTCCTCCCTCCTTTCCTTCACTTCCCACAACAATTTTTTTGATTGCCTACCTGTAAAAGCATGCGACATCTATAAAACATGGGGAAATGGAGTTCTAGGGAGAAGCAGCAGTCTGCCTAAGGACAGCGAGCGCTGGAGTTAGAGCCCGGGCTGTGTCGCTCAGGGGACAATCCGGGACACAGCAGACAAGGCCAGTGGTTCCGCAGCAGCAATGATTCCCAAGGTGACTCCCCTGTGACGCCATTCCTGACTCTCTCCCAAGTAGAATTAACCACCGACTCTTTTGTATTTGCATTTTATGCTCCCATCAAGGATCGTAAAGTCCTCCCAGAGGGCAGGGAAAGCAGTATAAACGAGGCCAGCGGACCAGGTGCAGGACAATAGGGAATGGTGCAGACTGAAGCAAGGTGAAGACTTCAGCCCTCTAGACGGGGTGGCCACTGCTCAACCCCAGATGGCGGCTGCCTTGCGGGAATCCAGACCCGATATTGCCAGATCTTCTGATTTTTTCTGTGAGGAACTTTAAATATAGATTTTTATGTGATGCTTCCTGATGATTTTTGGCCACAAGTTTCAGTTTTTATGAGAACCCCCAAATATGCTGATGGGTTGAATTTGACTCAGAGGGCACCAGTTAGAAGTCTCTCCAATGCATAAGATTCCATCACGGCATTTGGCACCCCTTATTATATGTTCTTATTTGCATATCTGTTCCCTCCCCCATGACTGGACTGTAACCCCCCGGAAGGGAAGAATTGTGGTGCACTCACCTTTGCACGTCCCAGCGCCCATTACGGGGCTAGCACGTCAGAGGGGCAGAGTGAATGTTTATTGAATGAATGCTTAAATTCCCTCCCTCCACAGCGGCTGAAAAATAAATATATGATAGCTTTTAATTAAAAAGTAACAGGATGAAATATGCATGAGAATGTTCTATTCTTTGACAGGAGGCAGCGCGTTAAAGAGGAAGGTTTTCAAATTATGTTTGCCAGCGATGCTCCCAAAAGACTAAAAAAGTTTTCTGGGCATGCAGTCTCGGCTGGCGAAATCCCCTTCTCAGCTGCGCGTTGAGACTAATGCTCGCTATGTTTAGCTAGTTCTCCAAGAATAAGAACATTGCCTGTTAAAATAGGTTACCGCCCTTGTCGGCTGTGGAGATGCACAGCTGAGGAATCCAAACACCTCTCGGCTGACCTCACCGTCATTTTCTGGACTGCTACTCTCTGGGAATGTCTGTTCTCATAACAACAATGAAATAATACTAATTAGATACTGTCTTCGATAAGAGATGTGGTGTAGCAGCTTGCAGGTTTAACCCTGGCCTTCAAAATCAGAGAGATTTGAATTAGCGCCCCTGCTTTCGCACAACTACCAAGGTTACCTTGAGCCGGGATTGAATGTTTCTGAATCTCAGTTTTCTTTTCTCAAAAATGTGGATGATATCGATAATGCCTGCATTATTTTGTGACGGAGGGTTGTAAATAGCATATTTGAAAGGCTTGGCATATAATAGATACTGAATAAACCACCACCGCCATCACCTAAGGAGATGGTTTCCAAATTTCTTTTTATCAGCAGGACCTCTTTCCAAAGTAAATCGTATCTGGAACTCTGATATGGCAATAGAGCAAATGAGAGGTGCTCAGGTTTGAGTGGAGGTGGCAATTCAAATCGGCCCTCATTCTGGGCTTGGAGGAAATTCTTCAAATCCCTGGAATTCTAAAGAGCATAGTCTAGAAGCCAAGAGTGTATCACAACTATTAGGTCATTACATATGAAATGTCCAATTTCAAATCAAGAGCTTATTATATCTCAAACAAGAAGCAGTGCAATTAATCAAAGTATACGCCTAAACTATCGGCACAGTTTTTCCATCTTAATAGTAGCTTGTTTATGCCAACAGCAAAGAAGCCTGGAGAGCAAGTGGCAATGAAATCAAGAAAGGCATTTTCTACAGCTTGTTGAGAATTGAATATTTTTCCTTGCAAGAAGTGGTCCAAAGCATGGAAGAAGTGGTAGTCAGTTGGTGCAAGGTCTGGTGAATATGGTGCATGACAGAAAATTTCCAAGTCCAGATTCTGTAGTTTGAGCAGCATTGTTTGTGCAACATGTGGTTGAGCATTGTCTTGCAAGAGGATCGGCCTGTCTCTATTGACCAATCTCAGCTGCTTAATCATAAGCATCCTCATAATTTCATCCAATTGGTTGCAGTAGACATCTGCTGTAATCGATTGACAAGGTTTCGTAAAACTGTAGTGGATAATACCAGCGCTGGACCACCAAACAGACACCATTAGCTTTTTTCGATGAATATTCAGTTTGGGACTGTGTTTTGGCATTTCCTCTTTATCCGACCATTGTGCTGAATGCTTGTGATTGTCAAAAATAGTCTATTTTTCATCACATGTAACAATATGCTATAGAAATGGTTCACCTTTATGTTGTGACGATTTCTCTTCTGATGCTCATTTAATTTATGAGAAACCCGTCTATCCGTCTTCCTTTACCTTGCCACTTTGTTTCAAATGGTCCAATATTATTGGAATAGTAACATCAAACCTTGCTGCTAATTCACATGTAGGTTGAGATGGATTCACTTCCATTACAGCTTTCAGCTCATCATTATCCACCTTGGTCTCAGGTCACCCACATGGCTCACTTTCAAAATTAAAAATCACCAGAACGGAACTTTTCAAACCATCAAAGTACTGTGCATTCATTAGCCACATCCTTCCCAAACATGTCGATGATATTTCGTGTTCCAGGATGGAACTCATATTCAAAAATAACACAAATTTTTGACCGATCCATGGTTTTACAAAACTTGCTCAAAAAATAAAAACAAAATTGAAAGATAGTCACAAACCAAAACGTGAATTTAAAAGATTGAGTATGTACCTTCACTATAAAACAAAACAAAACAAAAAACCAAGAAGTGTCAAAGGGAAATGTCAGAGATATCAACTGTCAAACTTAGCACTTAAGGAAATAGGATATTTCATACTTAATAGCCTGATACCTCTTTCCAAAAGGCAAAGACTGACTTCCAGGTGGGGGTGTGACTTGCCTCAAGACACACAGTGGGTTTTCAAAGCAACTGGGACTGAGACTGGAAACTGGGCTCCCAGGCTGGCGGCACTAAGAAAGCAACAGAGAGGAGATTCCAGTGGCTTTGGTTTATACCCTGGATCCATGCCGCTGCCTGTGTGTCAGTGGGTGAGTTGCCAACACTCTGTGAAACTCAGTTTCCCCTCCTGAAAAACAGAGAAAACGATCTGTACCTAATTCTCAGAGCCATTATGAGAAACAAGTAAATCAACGTACATGAAAGCACCAAGAAGGATCCTTGGCACATAGTTGACATTGTATCA
This sequence comes from Indri indri, assembly GCA_004363605.1. Lineage (NCBI taxonomy): Eukaryota > Metazoa > Chordata > Mammalia > Primates > Indriidae > Indri > Indri indri. The sequence continues at coordinate 20,290 of RJWJ010028089.1, forward strand.
AAAATTAATAATAGAAATAATTGTAAGCATAATAACAATGCCTTGAGCCAGTATAGAAATTCACATTCCATCAAGGGCTTTAACTGTTGTTTTATTCTCACAATCACCAATGAGGTATGATTGTTGTTCCCATGGTATAGCTAGGGGGGAGAACGGAGTTCCAAGAGATGTAGTCATTTGCTCAAGGTCACATGGGTAATACAGTGGTGGGGGCAGGATTTGGATTTGTCTTTCTGCAAGGGTCTACTGACCCTCTACCCTATTGCCTTAGAGCAATACTCCCATCTAGCTGGACTGATACGCTTTCCACAAAAATGTTCTGGATTACAAATGGCTGATCCATGGCACAGGTACCATTGCTCTCCATTTCTGTGCTCGTGGCAGACATTGCTAATCAATGCCTGCAGTCTTTCCCACTGGGCCTCAAGACCCTTTCTTGCTCAGGGTGCTGGGCTGCCATTTACAACAGATTGGGGTTGGGCTCAGGAGCAGCAATTCTTTGCCCACATCCCACCCTCACCTCTACCCCAAGTCTTCTGCTCTGGGCAGTCATGAGCCTGGGAATCCAGGGGCTGCTATGGCTTACTGAACACACAGGGCTCCAAGTCTATTGGGTCACTGGGACATCTTCCCTGTCCTCTGGCTCTCTGCCTGAGAAGAAGAACAGCTATTACAGAAAAAGCCATTTGTGCTTAAAAATAATCCTTTATCTAAAAGCTGAATCACATAATTAGGAGCCCTTCCAAATAAGATTTAACACTGCCACCTGTATCGGTGGCTGTTCTCCACCTCCCAGCTGAATTTAGCTTCCTGCCCTCTGCCTCTGTCCGGCAATTTTCTTGTACCTGAATTAAAAGCTGATGAGAGTCTGCTTGTCTCAAATTGGCCCTGTTGAGATTTATGCCTCTGCGGGGAAAGGGGAGGAACTCAAGGGCATTTGGGTGAGAGGAAGAAAGAATCACTCATGACTCCTCGAGCATGTGGCACTTTGTTTCAAAGACACACGGGGTTGGGCGAATGAAGAGAACCGTCTCAGCCACACACTTCTAGTTTTGTGGTTGTCGCTGCCTACTTCCTCCTTCTCTGACGATCACAGTTTTTCTTTGTTTTTGTTCTCTGGTTCGATGGGAAAAAATATAATACACTGATGCAGAACAAATCGCGGCAGTCACGTTCCGATCAAAATGTACGAAGCTCACTTCACGATTACTGAGCTGTCACATAGCTGACAGCTCTATCACATCTCTAAAAGTTACAGACACCTACCGCATGTCCCCTCAAGGTGTCCAGGTGTGTGTGTGTGTGTGTGTGTGTGTGTGTTTGAGAGAGACAGAGTGGGGGAGAGAGAGAGTGGGGGGGGAGAGGGAGAGAGAGAGATGGGGGCGGCAGGTA
>RJWJ010028090.1:0-21640 GCA_004363605.1 Indri indri
CGTATTGTTCATGACTGCTTCCACACTACAACAGTCGAGTTGAGTAGTTGTACAGACCCGCTTTACAACCCACAAAGCCTAAAGTATTTTCTGTCTGGTACTTCACAGAAAAAGTTTGCTGATCCCTGACCTATAGCTGTACGTTAATCAAGTGCATTCCTATTACCATTTCTTTGCTAAAATTCTTAAATGACATACTGTTGCCCCATAAGTCCAAATTTTAAAGATAGTTTAAAAGATGGACAAACTTGCCTCTCCCTACAATGCTAACTTCATCTCTCTTTCTACATGAGGACGTTTAGTTCCTCCAAGGGACTACATGAGAGGACAGTGAGTTCCTAATGTTGTGTTTTCCTAAATTTTGTATCACTGTTGCAATATTGAATGATATTTAGGTATAAATCTATGAATGTGATTTACCTTAGGTGTTACATATTTATATAAAGAGAAAACGCATAACCAGCCATGTAACTAGAGCACCCAACTCTTAAAGTGTTGGTTTCACATTTAAGAAGTATATTTAAATTTAAACACCTTTAGAGGAAACTTATATCAAATGAAGAGAAAAATATTTAGGGACTATTAGTTTAAGTGACGTGTGGATATTGAAAAAATTGGCAAATAGTTTTCAAAGAACTAGAGCCTAGAAAATACCTCGCTGATCATGCTGTTGTAATAAAATGAGCTCACCATTTAATGCTGTACATTTCTCAGATGTAGTTTTCTGGGAAACTTCTAGAGTCCATGCTTTATCCCAAATGGAAGACTCTGTACCATTCAACAGGCAGAGCAAATTCAGAGGAGCAGCATCTGTCCCCGTGCAGATGACATGTCTGTTCCCACAACCTCTTGACTGACCCAAGGCCAGTATCTTTTCCCAAAATACCAGGCTAAGGTATAAATCACTGGGCTAGAAACATCATCGAGTTGTATCACCTGACTTTGGGTGTATTAAAAACCCAGCCAGGATGCACAATTACCCATTTTCTACTAAAAGAGATGTGGCATAGAGACATGGCACTCTATCTACGCCAGATGATTTCTCAGTGTGTTGAAACCACACTACGGAGCCACCATCTTCAGTGATGTGACTTGGTGAAAGGTCCTTTATCCCGTGAGAATGAGCGGAAGTTCATGCTGATGAACCCACGCCCTCTTACACGATCATTTTCACGTCTAGCAAGGACAAATACTTCTGAAAAAATACTCAGCTTGACTTCCAGCATCAGCTATGATATCTAAAGAGCTTGAAAATTGTCACCCCTATCCATACAATAAGAAAAACTGAGACAAACAGAAAATCAACACATTTTTCGGATGCATCTGAGTGCTGATGTCACAGGCCAAACCACAACCAGGAAATCTGGAAAGACAGGCAGACGCAGAGTCGGAGCTGAGATCTGCTTACCCAGAAGCAAAAACTTCAAGAGCCAAATACTGGTAGGAGCACTTCAATGGTAATTTTGATGATTTGCTGGAAAACCGTGCACGCAATAGCATGAGGGTAAGAACTCCTGGGGGCTCAGTGTTAGAGGGAACCCCACACTGCCATGGGCTTTACTTTTAAGAACCAGAGCCGCACCAGGGAAGTTCCCATATAGATTCCCTCCTGGCTCAGGGGGATAAAACAGCAGTCTTTGCAAAGTAAGTCCAGCATGCTCTCCATAACAAAGGCTTCCTCTACAGGAGAAAAGATTTTGCAAAGCCCTGCTCCAGCTAGAAGAGAAGAATTTCTCCCACTCCAGTTTCTCCAGCCCAGTGGCTGAAATTGGAACCATTTGAGCTACACAATAAATAAAGTAGTATTGGATTCTAACCCAAAGAATAAAATAAACATCCTTAAGTCTCTACTGATATAAACAAATGATTGGATGGGTAAACAAACGCACGCACGCACGCGCGCGCGCACACACACACACACACACACACACACACTTACATACACACACGTGGGAGAACTGACCGATCTCTCATGCAGAAGGATTCCAAATATTAATAATTGATGCAGATGTTCCACCCGAAGGGAGGTAGAGCGCGACACTTCTCTCCCTGGGCACAGGCTGTACAGCATAACTTCTTTCCAAAGAATACAGCATGAAGAGGGGCTGGATGGGGAAGAGGAACTCTACAGTTGAGAAACCTGACAAACGCTGTGTCCAACAAGCACTGGAGATTAACATCAATAGTGATGAATCGTGTTAGTAGCATGTGCCCTTGAGAAGGTATGGTAAAAACAGCACTTCACCTCTCTGGTCTTCCTCCCCAAAACACTTAACCCCACTTTCAACAATGAGAAAAACATCAAACAAATCCCAACTAGGGAACATTCTGCAAAACACCTGACTAGTATTCCTCACTGTCAAGGTCATCAAAAACACGGGAAGTCTGGGAAACTGTCTGCTATGGTTTGAGTGTGTGTGGCCCTCCAAAATGGATATTGAAACTCAATTGTCAAGGTGGTGATATTAGGAGACAGGACTTTGGGGAAGTGATTAAGTCAAAGGGCTCTTCCCTTATGAATGGGATTAGTGCCTTTATAAAAAGGCTGGAGGGAAGTGGCTGGGTGCTTTTGCCTCTTTTTTCCTTCCGCCATGTGCAGACACAGCGATCGTCCCTTCTGGAGGACACAGCAACAAGGTGCTACTTTGGAAGCAGAAAACCTTCACCAGACACTGAATCTGCCAGCACCTTGAGTTTGGCTCTCCCAGCCTCAAGAGCTATAAGAAATAAATTTCTGTTATTTATAAATTACCTGGTCTCAGGTATTCTGTTATAACAGCACAACAGACTGAGACACTGTCACAGCCGAGAAGAACCTAAAGTGATATGATGACTATTGTAATGTAGTATCCCAGATGTAGTCCTGGAACAGAAGGACATTAGGTAAAAACTAAGGAAATCTGAGTCAATGATCTGCTTTAGTTAATAATAATGTATCAGTATTGGTTCATTAATTGTGATAAATACACCAGGCTGAGAGGACTATAATGGGGGAAACCGGGTGTGGGGTAAATGGGAACACTGTACTATGTTCACAACTTTTCTATAAACCTAAAATTTTTTCTAAAATGAAAAATGTATTTTAAAATGGAAAAAAAATGAAAAGAAAGTTCAGCTCACCTTAGACTCAGCAGCCAGTATTTAATAAGAGCAAGCATCTGGCACAGGGCCCGCACAGTTGGGCCTTTCATCGTATCCAATCTCATTCCCGCTCTCTCCGAAGACCCTCGCTCCTGGCCCTAGCTTTGTCTTTTGCTTACACAGTGGAACAAGTGCTAAGCACATGACATGAGATCCTGCTTCATACAGCGTTTTGATATATGGACTGATATTTCCTTTCCCGTCCCCATCAGAATTTGGCATGAAGGAAGATATTTAAAATGATTGCTGGCATAATGAGGCTCAAACTATCAGACTTATTGAGCCTCCAAGTTCAGGAGCTCTTCTCCAATGCAGGACGGACCTTGCCACCTCTCCTAGGCATAGCAGAGACATTGCTGAGGAGGAGGAGGAGGAGTAGAGACACTCGTTTCCTCTAAGATAAAGCTAGTAGTTTTCTGTGAGTATTCTGTGGTCATTTATATTGGAGAAATTCTAGACTAACTAAAAAATAAAAACCTAAACATGTTTCTCTGGGGCAGAACTTCCCGCTTTTGATATGCTAATCTAAAGGAATATCCGGTATGAAGATACAGAAAGCAACAATCCCTAAATGTATTTAGTTATGAATTTTTGCTGTTGGTGGTGGTGATGACGGTGGTGGCATGCCTATTAGCATCATGAGGTTTAACAAAAAAGAATGTCAAAAACATTGTCTTAGAAGTACGAATGGCCCTGTGTACTGAATACAGTATCTTCACCAAATATTTGAACATAAATGATGTGTAGGATAACAGCATAGCTGTAAAAGTATTTCTCAAGAGCTTACGCATGTGGACTCTCTCACTCTGTTCCGGTTCCTTCTATGGAGGGCTCTGGGACATTCTAAGGGTCAGGTTAGACCAGGCAAATTAGTTTATTTCCTTCATCACCAAAGTCAGCTGGAGATACAAGAGGTGCAGTTAAATATGCCAGAGCACCTGCCTTTCCTTCCTTGTACACAATTTTTCCTGTGGCTTTCTTGGACTTAGTTTGCCCAATGCATAGCTGGCTTCTGCCAGCATGTCGTGGCTCTTCTACTTACTATTTGCTTCATTTGCTAGTATGATAGTCTAATTTTTATGTTTGTATTAGAGAAGGGCCCCCACCACCAGTAAAACCAGGAGTGGTGAAGCGCAGTTCCACCTACACCGAGACCTCTTCTCTCTCCAGTCAGTCAGAGGCCAGTGGTACAGTTAGCTCACTAGTGCTGTTCTGTACCCATAATATGGGCTATTTGGTCTGTTTCTCACCCCCTTCTTATCCCCAGTCGAGGGTTTTTCAAGACTTCCACTTTACTTACCTTTGCTAACTTGACTCAATTTACATTTCTTAATGAACATTGGAAACTTTGTCCAACAAATGCGATTTCCCTTTTGATCAATGCTGCCTTCTCCACACAAACTAGCTGGAGAGAGAGGATGGAAAGATTTCTATATATAAATAACATAGGGAGACCTAATGCAGAATCTATAATAGAAGGAAACTAATAAATTACTGTTTCACCAAGTGCCCTTGTGCTACACTCTTTAAAATAAATTGGATTTGAATTTCATCTTTTAGGACAATAATTATTTGTTTCTCCTTTGTACACGAAGGAAATTAGTCTACAAGAAGTCTACAGACTTGGCGATGTAACTGAACTGTGTAAGACTTGGGCCATCCACACCCAAAACAGCTTCTACCCTACAAATGCTCTTGTATGCTTTGCTGGCGGCGGGGGGAGGTTCCAACAGACAACATCCTTGGTAAAATGGGTATTTCAGACCAGGTGGGGGCAATTAATACATGTTAATTTTTAAAAGGCATGAATAAATATCTAAATGTTAACAACATAGTCACTATAACTACATGATCTCCCATATTCTTAAAATATGTCACTGCTTCTTAAGGTTGATTTCTAAGTGACATGCAGGTGACTAATGCAAAATCCTAGCGCTTCCCTGTTTGCTCAAACACATTAAGAGGACTTCTGATGTTGAATCTGCATGCACATCAGATCGTGCGGACTAGCTCCACCTAAGGCTGTGGTCCGTGGCACGGCGTGGAATTACTCAGAAAGCAGCATATTCTGAAGTTCTGATTTCATTCAAATTGAAAAGATGTGGTAATGAAATCATTCCTTATAACACGTTTCGGGTCTATTAAACAAGCACATTGAGGAATTCCCATTTCAACTGAAATGGGCTTGTCACGGTAACCTAATTGCGGTGTCTGTGCACCAGGAAGAACGTAGTCTTCTTGGGATGATTTTAAGAATTAATTATTTAAGTTTCCTATTTCCACTTAATAATCTCTATAGATTAGTGCATTACACTTATCCTTTTATGATTTGCAAATTTGTCTAATTATTGTTCTTGCTACCTCCAAGCATGACGTTCTTAAATGTGTTCATTCCAAGCTGTGGGAAGGTTTGCTGAGCTAGGGCATCTGTAGGTAAGAAAAAACTTTGTAGGACCAATTTACTAATAAAACCTGGCATGATGCTTGCTGCAAAGATGCTGCCTGTCAAAAGCTTAATCAGGGAGAATAATCTTGCCCACTGTTGCATCGGGAAAGTCATTGTTTATGACTTCAGGGAGTATTGCCTTGTTAATTTAAGAGATAAGCTGAAAGAGAACCCTTCTAGAAAAGTACATAAAAGGCCAGGGGTGGAGGAGGCTTATTTAGGGTGCATTTCACTTGTTCCACCTCAGTGAAACTTAAGAGAATAACAGAAAGTCTTCTAGCTCGACATTTTTGGGGGGAGCTGGTCAACGACCTTCAGCCTCTGCATACCATGTACAGATTGCCCTGATGAATTAAAACTACAATTTGCACTGGGATTTAGGTCTGTCATAGAGAGGCTATGGCACAGATCCTCACTACTTAAAGTGGCTCCCTGACCGGAAGTGTCAGCCTCATCTGGGAGCTTGTTAGAAAAACAGAATCTCAAAGCTTGCCCCAGACCTATTGAATCAGAATCTACATTTTAATGAGATCTCTAGGATACACACATGCACATTAAAATTTGAGAAGCACAAGTTTGGGGCACTCATCTCCAAGGAGTATCCAAGGAGATCCATTGGAAAATGTAAACCATAAGCATTTATTTCTCTTTATATACTTGTGTTCCCTCTAGCCTGTGAATTTTAATGATGTATATAATATTATATAGTAGTTGAATAAAACTCATAAATAAACACATAGTGGTTGTGCACACTCACAATTTTTCTATTGATAATTAAAACGTTTGCCTTGTGCTAGTCTTTCTTAGAGAATGCTCTGCAAACTACCTTTATCAGAATTACCTGGAGGGGGCTAATTAACCATTTAGATCTCTGGGCCCCATCCTGACCTACTGAAACAATCTCTGGGAGTTGGCAGCAGAAATTTGCATTCCAAACAGGTTTCACGTGCAATTCATCTGCATGTTAAAATTTGAGAACCGCTGCGTTGGACTACCTCCTGCCTGTTCTGTTTGGAGTGCGATGTTAGATGATGTTGATTTGTTTCCCACAGAGTAGTTACTATGTCCACTATTTTTCACTTGGCCCAACATTCAACCATCAAGATTTTTATTATATAGGTTGGGCATGCCTAAGACAAAAATCTGAAATTTGAAATGCTCCAAAATCCAAAACTTTTTTGAGAACCAACATGAAATAGTGATACCTTTTCTTTCTGATGGTTCAATGTACACAAACTTTGTTTCATGCACATCACTAAAAATATTCTATAAAATTACCTTCAAGCTATGTGCATAAGATGTATATGAATCATAAATAAATTTTGTGTTCAGACTTGGGTCCCATGCCAAAGATATTTCATTTTGCATATGCAAACATCTCAAAATTAAAAAAAAAAATCCAAACTCTGAAACACTCTGGTCCCAAGCATTTCGGGTAAGGAATACTCAACCTGTATCATTTTATGGCATTTATATCACTTATACATTATTACATCATTTCATTATATCATGTAATAAAAATACTGCTACAATAATTTTGGAATAGGTTTTTCAGGCTCTTTAGATATGTGTCATGAAGAAAGAAAACAGGAACATTTCTACATACCTTCCTTCCCTAGAGTCAGTTGATATCTGGGCTTGTGAACTTTCCTGTTGGCCTCCGAGGCTGGAGGGTAACAGCCAAAACCAATGCAGCTCAGAAAACAACAGCGTTGAAAAGGCTCTTCGAGGAACCATGTGTGGCTTTTACAGCTGCCTTAACTTTGAAGGAAATTCAACCCCATTCCTGACTTTCAGAGAGGCCCAAGAAACAATTTTAGCCAAAGTCAGACACCTGTCTGCATGCTCCTGATTTTCCTCTGTTTCCCATATGGTTTAAAGAGCATGTAGACAGTGCATAAACTCATCACGTGGTCCCACTGTGCACCACGGGGCACAGAGATATCTTATTTAAGATATATATTCCTTGTGTCAAGCACCTCGAAGTGTGATGCGAGTCACATAGCCAATTAAATATAGAATAATGTGCACTGTGAAAGAAAATGAATTCTGGGAAAAATCCATGGGAATACCCAAAAAGAGAGCCATTCCTTCTCCTTTGGCAGGTGACAGGAGAGGTCAAATATGGCTACGCAGCACAGTTTCTCACCTGCTAGGCTGAACCTTGAGGAACGAGTGGAATTTTACCAGGTAGAGAAAGAAGGGGAGAAGCAGAAAGGAAATTCATTATTTCTAGGCTCAATTCCTGCTGCTTCTCATAGCATCTGTTTTATATAGTTTTCATGTAGTGAAATGTGGGATGGGCTCATTCTGTCACTGTCATCATCAACATCACCATCAACACCGTTGGTTCCTTACTATGTACCTTGCACATGTACTTTTCTGTGTTTTCTAATTTAATTCTCAGAACTGCCCTGGGATCATGTTCTATCACTATCCCTACTTTTTAGATGGAGAAACAGAAGAACAGAAGGTGTGATTAACTTGCCCAAGGTCACCCAGCTAGTGAGAATGTAGGATAGGATGTAGACCCAGGTAATCATATGGTATCTCTCAAGATAACTTGTTCTTAACAAGACGTACATCCGTTAGTAGCACCACGTGCCAAGGCCTTGACTTCAGTCACTGAATTAACTCTCCTGGTGAAGCTAAGTCCACAAGCTGTTGCCCCTAGTGACCAAGCTAAAGTGCTCTGCAGAAGTCTATGCTGTGCTGTACCATTTTTATTCCTGAACAAGGTGATTTGTTGTAATGCTACCAATTGCCTAGCAATCACCTGCCAGCTCTGAAATAAACCCCGCTATCGTTTAGAGAGCAATAAGGGGGAGCCCCTGATGACTGGAGTTGGCAGGAAGACGTGGATCCCACCACCGTCTAAACCCAATCCAGGCTGAGTTAATCACTGCAGACTTATCAGGGATGCAGATTGGGTTCCCATCCAACACACTCTTTGGATTATGGATCTGTATCTCCGAGACTGCAAATATGGTCCTTTTCCCCAGCACTAAATTTCTCCTGGAATTTATTTTCCAAAATATTATTTTTAATGTTAAACAACCCCAAAATGCATTTTTCATGTTTATTGCCAGTGCATAAAATTACAATGCTGTGAACATTTTTAGCAGCATACCAATATCGTGATCTATAATTTAAAAGGTGACTTTAGTACGGCAATAAATTTCACGAGACACTGAAACCTCTGCAGAAAGGAGACAAATTAGGGGCCAGCCATTCAGCCAACATTCGGGGGGATGTGGTTAATTACTATGTTTGCACCATTAGAGAGAACTGCGGGAGCAACTACTGTCGGCTCCGCGGTGGAACTGTTGGTGTAGGGAAGAATGAGAAATGGGGTTTGCAAATTCTCCTTTAGGAAGATGGTGATGATGTTCAGTGCATGTAGCGACAGTGATGAAATCAAGGCAAGAGACATACGCCTTCACAGACTTCCCCCAATAAAAAACGAGGAGAAAATCAGCAAACACACAGACACCAAGTCTCTGTTGCGTCTACTAGAAGGTGAATGCCATGTGTCTGGTGTGGGGCTATTAGCTCTCGATGGCTGAGTTTCACAGTTTGAAATTAATTTTTTTTTCTGTATTTTCTCCCTCCTAAGGTCCTGACCAATTGCCACTTTGTCGGTGAGCTTTTTTAATTTTCAGGGAAGGTAGGTGGTGTGTGAAACAAATCAATTGCTTCTTGAGAAACCACATCTGCATGGCTTCTCACTTTAGCGTCTGCCAAGCTGCAGGCAACTCAGATTTTTTTTTTCCTCCAAAAGGTATGAGGCCCAATTAGGAAGCCAGGTGAATATGGGAACAGTTTCATCAGGCACAGAAACTGCACAAGGATCGCTTTCTCAGCGGAAGGTGATGGCTGATGGAGGCGGGGCTGAGAGCCTGGACCACGTTCCCGTGCCTTGCAAAGGGACACTGAGGTCGCTGATTCCCTCCACGTGCTCACATGAAGGGACCTGGTGATGGCAGGAAGATAATTATCAACCGAGAAGCTCTAATGAACCCATGAAAATTAGCACAACCCAACAAGTTATAGGGCCGAAACCACGAGCATGCATACACGCCCACGTGCGTGCACACACACGCCCCAGATGATGTGTTTAACATGACTCCCCCACACTGGTGTCGTTGCTCTATTTAGGCTAATGATGCCTGGGACAATCAGAGCTATCACTGCTCTGAAAATGATCAGTACCATATAGAAAGGCCCCCTGGGGAAATTTGTCCTGTTAAGGCTTTTCAGGTCTGATGGATTTTTTTAATCTATCTGCCAGACTGCTTTGAAAGCTAAATAGATGCCCATCAACAGGCTGTCTGTCAATGATCAACAACTTCACATATTTTGCTTGTGTTGACATTTTTGTTTCAATCTAATGGGTTTTTTGCCAGATGGCTGCTGTCCTCATTAGGGATGCTTAGCACATCAAACGGGTATTCTTTGGGCTAGTTTATGGGCAAAATTGGGTGGCCCTTTGTTTCTATTTTCTAAACTATTTTTGTTTCTAACTATTTTAAAGGGTCTGATTTCATCGATAGGTGTGTTTTGAGGGATGTGTGTCTATGGCTATTCCAAATGTGTATGTCTGAACATACGTGGTGGGCACTGACAGTTCCTTCTCACAGACCTAGCTGAGAATAGAGAAGATGCCAAATCATGACAAAAATATCAATGTTGGAAAGTTGAATGTTAGTTAGGAAATTAATTGATGGCAACTGAAGGTGTGAACTCATTAAAAACACCAGATCAAGTTTTCTTTAACATCTGGGCTTCTGAGTACCGTAACATTTCTCTCTGTAGCTCGACCTGAAAGTTGAGTATGTTGGCCCATCTCAGGGCAGGGTTCTTAAGTTCTCTACTCCTCCCTAGCCGTACTCTTTCCTTGGGCAATTTCACTGGGTGCAATGGTTTTAAACATCGTCTATGGTCAGTGACTTCCAAAGTTTATTGAAAGCTCTTATTTTTTCCTTGAATTCCATTCATGTGCCCAGCTACATATTTGATTTCTCCACTTAGATGACCACGTATACATCTCAAATTAACAATGTTTTAAAAAGTACTTTCTAAATTTTCTGCGGAAGATGTCTCTGGTATATTCTTCCTTGCTTTGGCAAATGGCGGGACACCTACCCAGTCTCTCAAGCTGAAGGACTGGGAGTCATCCCCGAGTCCTCTCCTGGCCTCGCTCCCCACGCACCATCCATGCGACCCTCCTCTGCACGCAAAGTATCCTTCATCTGCCTACTTTTCTTCATCTCCATTGCCACCAACCATAGTTTCTCCCTTGGATTATTGCAACTGTCCTCCTGATTCGTCTCTTTACTTCTACTCTTGCTCCTTAACAATCCACTTTTCATAGCAGCAAAAGTTATTTTGAAAAAAAAAAAAAATTCAGCTGATCATGTTAAATGTCCTGCCTAAAACCCAACAACGGCTTCGTAATACACAGAGAATGACTCCCAACTCCTAATCCTGTCACCATGCAGGACCGGGCCACACCTACCTCTCATTTTCTGCCTCCTACTATTCCGTTTTCCACACTGTGCTCTGGGGATGTTCTAGAACAAACCCAGCTTGCTCCTCCTCAGGGCTCTTGCATTCTTTTTTTTTCTCAGCCTCGAATGCTCCACCCTTAGTGTTCCCATGTCACATTCTTTCTCGTCTCTCGAGTTTCGCCCCAGAGATTCCTAATGGCCCTATTCGGAGTATTCCACCCCCAGCCACTGTCTCATGCCATGCTGTTGTGATCTTTTCCTATCACTTGCCACTATCGGCAATTGTCTTGTATGTATATTGTCATTCTGGTTTATAGTCTTGTCTCTCTGAGCTGAAATGTAAGTTCTACGGGTCCTGTGTTGCTCACTCCTGTATCTCTGACACTTGGAACAATGACTAGAAGGTATTATGTAAGTGCTTAATAAACATTTATTTGTTAAACAAGTTGTTATAGACTGAATGTTTGTGTTTCTTCCCTCCTAAATTCATTCGTTGAAATCCTAACCCTCGCTGTGACGGTATTAGGTGAGACTTTGGAAGTTAATTAGGTCATGAGGGAGGAGTCCACATGAAGGGCATTAGTGTCTTTCTGAAAGACACGAGAGCTCTCATTCTCTGCTCTCCACTGGGTGAGGATACAATGGGAAGGTGGCCATGTGCAAACCAGGAAGAGCCCTCGAAAGACACCAGATCTGCTACCTTGACCTTGGACTTTTCAGGCTCTGGAACTGCGAGAAATAAACATGTGCTGCTAAGCCACCCCATTTATGGCCATTTGTTATAGCAGCCTGAACTGACTAAGACACAAAAGGAGATATCAGTATAATATAATTCAGCACAGAATTATGTATTTTTCCATTGTATAGAGTTTTGTGTCTTAATTCCTCAACTAAATTGGAAACTCCTTGAAGATAAGGACATGGTTTGATAATTTCTCACTCGGATCATGGCAGGTATCCAGCAATGCTCATTAGTAAATTGGTATATTAAAAAACCCAAAACTTCTTTTAAGATATTCTTTCTATCCTAGCCATATTCCCTAGCTCTCTTCAGTGATATTCAACAGAAGGCAAAACTGAAGAGGAAAATGAAAACTTTGTCTATGGAGTGAGAAGATGCATACTTCAAATACACTGAAAATTAAACAAAGGGATTAGTAGCAAAATAAAATAATACAAGGGAATCCAAGGGACAATACAAATGACAAAGTAGACATACAAAAATGTAGCTATGAAGATCATTTTCAAGCCATGCAGTTGGTGCTTCTATTAATTAATTTATTCACGCATTCAGTAAATATACATAAAATCTACACGATGGGTTCTAGCTGTAGAAACAACTGGAGACACTGCTCACGACCTTGGGGGATGATTGAGTAATGGAAGAGACAGCCAAGTGTGGAGGTAATTACAATACAGGGTAAACAGTAGTAAGACAGATAACCACAGGAGTTGGAGAGCCCTAATTCAGCCTGGAGGGTCTAAGAGAGCATCCAGAAGAAGTGGTTGGCCACATCATGTTAATGCTGTGCTCGTCACGTTTTAATGCACATGAGAATCACCTCGGAACCTCATTAAAATGCAAATTTACAACCCCTCCCCAAGATCCCGGTGCACGTGGTCTATAAACCAGATTTTGAGAAACTGTGCATAGTGGGTAAAATGAGGTTCTTTGGAGTCAGACAAGTCTGTCTCAGCTCTGCTGGCACAGTCTTGTTGGATGGTAAAATTCCGTTAGCTCTCTGACCTCAGCTCTCCCACCTGTACACAGGGGATAAGAATCCCAGAGGCACAAGGTCATTGTGAAGACACAGATAATGAAGGCGAGACGTAAACACTACGCCTGACACATAGAAACACTCAATGAACCTTAGCAAGTGTCATCATCAGCAGCAGCAGCAGCAGCATTATCATCACCCTAACAAAGGAAAGGGAAAGGTTTCAAGCAGAAGAAACAAAGTATGGGAAAGCCAAAAGGCATAGCAGAAAATTTCCTGTAATTCTGGGTGGAATGAACTACGTAAGAGAACAAAAATCCCAGCCATTGTGTAGAGTCTAGACCAAGGGTCAGTAAACCCAGCCTGCTGCCTGTTTTTATAAATAAAGTTTTATTGGCACATAGCCTTGCCCATTCATGTATGTATTGCCTAGGGCTACTTTTGTACAACAATGGCTGTTGGAGTTGTACAATGAAGTAGTAGTGACAGAGTAGTTGCGACAGCAAAGCCTAAAATATTTACTACCTGGCCCGTTATAGAAAAAGCGTGCTGCTGACTCCTTGCTTAGAAGCTATATTTCATGATGGTTAGGGGTGAGGGCTCTGGAGCCAGACCGCTATGTTTTGAATCCCAGCTCTGACCCTCTCTGGCTGTGAAACCTCGGGAAAGGGGTGTGAGAGTACCTTCTTCATGGAGCTGTCATGAGGATTTTAATTAGTTAATACTTACGGTCTTTAGAGATTGGCATAAAGTAAATACTCCATAAACATTAGACATTATTATTATTATTATTAATATGGGATAAGGTCTTTATGTGTTGATGGAATTTGAATGGTTTATGAAAACTGGCTTGAATGGGGTACCTATGGCTGTGAACCGAGGCCAAGAAGATGAAGGAAGAGTAGATGCGCTAAAGATAAAGTGGAACAGCTAATAACTTAAAACGCCCCGACTGTGCCCTTCTAAGCCTTTATTATTTCATGCATATGCATGGAAAAACAACTAGTCTCTTCACAAAGGTCTAGCAACAAACAAGCAATCAACCACAAACATGACCAAATTCTATTTATGTGAAGATTCCCTTTGTGGATTTTTTTTTTCACACATATAATTTTATTTTCTTGGCCTGGCCACCTCGCTGTCTGTTACCTCAGCTGTTGTGGCATTCTCTTAATAAATACTGTGTAAACTCATTTTCCTATTTTGGTTCTTTTTTAATCCTTTCTTTTTTTGCAAATCTATATCCTACCTATGATGGCTCTATTGGAAGGTGTTGCAAACAGACCTGCTATATAAACAGTGATTGATATAAATGCCAACTTTGAAGTCAGACAGACCTGAATTTTAATTCCTGCTCTGTCCCTTTCTTGCAAGTTGACTAACTTCTCTTAGCCTCAGTGTACCCACCTCTAAAATGGGGTTTCTAATGACCCCTACTTCATGGGCTTGACATGAGGAATAGGTCAGATAATACATATAAAACACCTGCCCCATAAGATGTGGCACATAAAAATTACCCAGTAAGTGATAACTATGGTTATTTTTATCAGTAAACTTTGACACTCAGAAATTTTTGGTCAGTATTTTTGAGTAACACTGCTATGAAATGCCTCATTCCAAGTATTCAGCAAGTGAATAGATTCTGCCCTCCTAGGAACACCGTTGTTTTTCCTCGAGAACATTTAGGCACTTTCTGACTGTTATTAAATTAAAATGTTTATCCCTCAGGAGAGAAAACAATCAACTCCCACACCAATTCTATTTATGAAACAAAATGCTTTGGTTTTTCCCTGACTCAAATCCTCTTTTATGTACAATCTCTTTGAAATAGAAGGATGTTTAGAGTGATTTTCGCACAGCACGTGTGTGTGTGTGTGTGTGTGTGTGTGTGTGTGTGTGTGTGTGTTTCAGGTCTAAATTGATATTTGGGGCTTGTCTTAAGAACCATCCTTCATCTACTCTTGAATGAGAGCCAAGACCATTGGGAGCTTCTTGGAAGGACAGAACCTTCCAAGCCCTTATGGTGTGGGTGGTACATGCCATGTGGACAGTGTGATGGGGTTAGGGGTCTCAGCAGCAGAGACAGATAGGACCAAAATTTGTAATGAGATTTGTTCTCTTTCTTGGGGAAAATCAGACATAGCCAGCCACCAACCAGTTTTTCTAAAACTCAGATGAACGCACACATTTCCATCTGTTTGTGCCCACATCTCTCTACATCCTTCTTCCTATTCTATATTTTAAGCCATCCATCAAGAGGAGGTCACTCCTGGGGAGAAACAACTATCTTTCCATATTTCTGTTGATATCACCTGCATTTAAAGTTTGACTTCATGGAAAGACCATTTACTTGGAATCAGGAATCTTGAGATTAGTCCAATTTCTCCTTTGATACTGACATCAGAAGTTGTTAACTTCTTTAGGAAAGTTCTTATATGCAAAGTCACACACAACCCCCATCATGGGTATGTCACTTTCCAATATAATTGTGTAATATGATGTACCTACTACATTAGACCTCTTAATACTGTCTTATAATATTGTCCAATTATTTGTCCTTCTTTGGCCAAAGAGACCCAGTCTTGTGCCTGTAAATTCCCAGTGCCCAGCCTAGTTCAGGGCTTTGGAAAGTGCTCAGGAAAAGCCTGGTGAGTGACTGGGGCATGAGGGTCAGAGAAAGAAGAAACAACATTGCAAAGCAGGGTGTCAGGTATGGTTCTACTAGTACTTTCTGGATAGGGTGACCAACTCATCCCAGTGGCCTGGGACTTCCACAGTTTTAGCAATGAAAGCCCCAGACACACTGGGATGGGTGATCGCCCTATTTCTACATGAGGAATCTCACATGTCACACTTTCTTCTCTTTTGTTGTAGGAATCACTGTCAGAATCATCATTTTTGTAGCCATCGTTTAGCACTACCTAAGCAAATGGAGCTGGTGTCTGTTGATTGTGTCTGTGCCATCTTCATTTTTCTCTTTTGGTAGCAGCACCCCAGTTCCCTGCTAGGGGGCCTTTCCTTCTCCAGTCTTGGTCCATGTGCTTCACCCCACCCTTGACTCCAAGCTTGGGCAGGTAATCCAGGCCTGGCCAGTCAGAGAAATCCATCCCCTTGATTGCTTTGAATGGGTTTAGAGATGATCACGTGACCCAAGCCAAGCCAATGAGACACGATTCTGAGATCTTTGCTAGTGGAGGAAGTTGTGCTCTTGTTTCACGGGGATTCTTAGCTGACAGGCCGTGAATCTGATGGTGTGCGGAACACCCAGGTAGAGAGATGGCCCATGGAAGTGTGAGGTCAGCCTGGAGGGAAGCAGCCCTGAGAGGCAGAGAGAGACCAGTCCTGACAATATCACTGAGCTGTCAGATCAAGCCCTGGCAGACTGGCCTTGGCTGTCTTAGTGAAATGAATATATTTTCGTGCTTTAGTTTGTTTGATGTGGAACCAAATGTAGAATCAAAGAGTTCTAACATAGTAAATTTATATCAATACTGGACACCAGAAACCAGATTTTATATACTTCACTTCCCAGTTTCTGAATCTGCCTTAAATTTCCAGTATTAAAAATAAAATCCCCTTTCTACCCAAGACTGCACGATTTTGCATTGTTATACCTTAGAGTCAAATGTAGTTCGTCAAAATAGCAGATGGGTAAAGAACAAAGAGCAGGAAGAGGAATTTCCTCCTCACTGGGTCTGCCTCCCTCCCCTTGCTGCTGAGCACCGTGCTCTGCCTAGACACAAAGCTAAATGCTTCAAATCTGTCACTTCACGTAAGTCTAATGACAACCCTAACAGGAGGTACTCGTATTATTCCCATTTCACAGATGAAAAACCAGAAACTTAATAAGGCAAAGTAACTTCATCACTATCATACAGCTCGCAATTCCGGAAGCTGTGCTCCTAGAGGAATGACGCACTAGCAAAAATGCATTGTTTTATTTATGCATGTATTAAGCAGATGTTAGTGTCTGCTCTGTGTCAGAAATAGTTCTATGTGCTGAAAATACTGAGGTGAACGAGATGGTCAAGGGCATTTGCATTCTAATGGGGCGACAGACATAACACGCAAGAAGCCATGGGAATAGAATTTCTGTCAGTTACAGGAGCCAGGAGGAAATGAAGGGGAGAGTAGGTGACTGCAGAGGGGCAAACGCTTGCGGTGAGCTGTCGGGACGGCTCCTCTGAGGAGGTGACACTTGAGCGGAGACCTGAGCGATGAGAGGAAGTGGGACCAAAGGAAGGAGTGGGAGGAAGTGCTCCCACAGGCGGTGTGCTACCTACCTGCAGGGGGTCTCAAGGATAACCGGAAAGCCTATATAGCAGAGCACTTGGTAAATTATCATCGGTAAAAACCTGCTCGTTTTGGTCAGTCTTTGTTCTGAGTCAGAGACGCGAGTGACCCACCACTTGGAAAACTCTGCTGGGGATGAGGCCTCTGGAATGAGGCTTATTTCATTTCAAGATCGTAAAGCGCTTTGCACAGTGCCTGCATACAATAAGCACTCAATAAATAATTCTTCACCATTACTTTTAATTCAAGGAGTGCAAGAGAAGGACCCTCGTGGGGAAATGTTCCTTGTTCTTTAACACTTGTCCATCTTGGTAAGTATATCGGTTAAGATCCTTTGGCTGCTAACAACAGAAATCCATTTTGGCTACGTTAAGCTGAAAGAGAGAGAGTTTATTGGAAGAGTGTGCAATAGAGCACAAATTCAAAAGGAAAACTGTACAATTGGGTCTCAAAATGTACAGGAACCAGGACTGCAGAGAGGAAAATGCATGCTCAGGGCTGGGATAAGCCAGTGTTTGCCACTCCTGTCAAGACCCAACTGGCTGGGAAATGGAGCTGTTCGGTTTAGCTTGGGTGGCCCATCTGTTGGCCAAGGTTGGTGGGGGCGAGCTTGATTGACAGTTGCTCTATCCTTAAAATCAAAGGGTATAGGAAGGCACCCCAGACGCGGAGCAGTAGTTAAGACTCTGAGCAGGCAAGAAGGCACCATGGCCACTACAACAGGCAAAATCGACTCTCTAACAAATGGATGTAAACTTCTGCTGCCAAGGAGGGAAATTGCTTATTTGTTTTTAATTGTAAATATGATACAGGGGCAGAAAATGAGAACATACTGTCTAAATTGGTTTTTAGCATCTTTTCCAGAGGCTGTACTGTATAACCGTTAGGAGTTATGGGATTTCGCTTCTAATCACTGGGGTTTGAACCCCCAATTCTTCTGTTAGCTATGTGAGCCTGGACAAGTGACCTCTCCATATCAGTCCTTGGATCCTCATCTCATAATCAAATCTGTCTCATAAGGTTCTTATTAGGGTCAAATAAGTTAATATAGGTCATTGATTACATGTATGGTAATCAATGAATTTTAGTTAGCCTTACAATAATTGATATTACTGATTTATGTATTCCACAGTACGTAGGCTCTTGGTATTGTCAGATTCAAATGTGGCTCTGAAGGTTACTGATGTGCATAAATTTGTAAATTTTTGAAGCCATCAATTGATATCTTCACCTTAGTGTGGCTTTATAATCTTATAAATAAAGTGATTAAACCTTTGTTTCTTTATGAAAAGGACTATAAGAAAAACGGAATCTCTAGAAGAACTGTAAAAGCCAGTTTTGTGTGGCTATGTTCAGGAAGCACATGGCTCTCGATGGAAATCATTGCAGGAGGAAAGCAGGAGCTTGAACAAATATTTTCAATTTAAAGAATCGCTGCCAATACTTGATTGCATATAATTTGGTCTGCTTTGAAAAGGTGATGATGTCGTGTATTTAGGAACAGCAAGACAACCACCAACCAAAACAAAAAATGGAAAAAGGAAAAGCTAAGGGAAAAAAGAAATCTTCCCTCCCCCTATTTTTTGCGTTTTCCCATCTTTATTGCCAATACTTATCTAAATTGCAGCTCTTTTTGAATTTCTTCTCAGTAGTTTTTTAAACCAAAACAAGCCTCGTGATCATTTGACCTCAGATGCTGAAATGTGAGGAGCAGAGCAGTGGACCAAGACATGATTGTCATGATTGTCATGATTCTGGGGGTCCCCGACGTGCCACATGTGAATGCAACATGGGACCTCTCCAGGCCTGGCCAGGAAATGAACAAGCTCTGCAGAGCTGGAAAGTGCTCAGGGAATAAAGAACTAGACTCTATATTGTCGCGGTCCCTTCCCTCCCTCACCTCTCTTTGTCTGCATTTCCTTTTAACATGCCAGCGGTCAGAGTGAATAATGATATATTTTTGTTGTTGTTTAAGAGAAGCCCTTGAAAGCCATTCTGAGACTGGGGTCCAGAAATCTAATCTTTGTTAGATTCTGTGTTTAGTGGGGATTCAAATCCCAATTTAATTTAATCTTTTGACTTATCCTGCAGGTACTGCCTGATTATATCCCATTGCCACCAGTAATAGGATTGTAGGGACAGAATCTTGCTATTAGCACTTTGAGAAACAAATGTGGAACAGAAACCGTAGCTGGCATTAGTCAATGAAACCCACTGTAAATGAATGACTGCTTCTCCCAACATTTCCCCCACTGCCTCATTTTGATAAGCTATAGCAAGGCTGCACATAAAAAGTTTCAGATTCCATTGATCTCTAGAAAACCTTGAATTTCAACTGAAATGTGGAACTTGAAATCCTATGCCGATAGATACGTTAAAATAACCACCCCCAATAACAGATAGGTTCTGGTAAAGATTTGTTACTAATTTCCATAATCTGCTCCTACAGTCATTCTTCATAGGGTTTTATAATAGTTGGTAATTTTTAATCAACATAGAAATAATGTATAGCCTCATAAAATGGTCAAGATTTCCATCTCTGTAATTAGGCGCCACCTCTTGCTAGATGGGTAACCTTCCACAAATTAATAACCTCTCTGTGGCTGAGTCTTCTCATCCATGAAATGGGGATAGCAAGACCACTTGTCTCACAGGATTATGAAGGATTTTGAAGGATTAAATAAAATAATGCATGGAAAGCCTTTAGAAAATTTGTTAGCACATAGAAATTATACATGAAATATTACTGATACTATGAAGAAAAAAAGAAAATACAGAAAAGAGAAAGAAAGAAGAAAGAAAGAAAGAAAGGGAGGGAAGGAAAGAAGAAAGAAAAGAAAAGAAAAGAAAAAAAAAAAAGAACATTACCCACCAAGGAGCCACGATCTACCATTTTGCATGTTCTCTTCCTCTGTTGAGATTCTCTTGCTTCCTTTACTGTGGGGAAAAGGGAACGTATTCTATGGTGGAAAAAAGCAGAGTGCAAAACCCAGTGGATCAGTAAGCATGTGAACAGATTCTTAAGCTCAATAGTGAGCATTAAAACAAAGAGGTGTCAGATTTTCACTTACAGTGTGGACAGAGAGAAAACTATTTTAGTACTAAGTGCAGTTGAGGGATGGTAAGATGGTGTATATAAACATTAGGGGTCTTCATCACAAGCAGCAGTGACACATTTGGGCTGATTCTAGCAAGAAGGTAATTTATTATAATGTTATTGGTTTACCCACAGCCTTTCTGGGAAAGCTGGAGAATTAAGTCCAGGGCCAGCAGCCATGCGCACGGCCTCGGGGGACATGCGGAATTGGTCCAGCGCTAGGTGCTGCCATGGGGCTTGCTAACACCTCATGCTGTGAACTTTGGCTGTTGCCTTGGCTTCCCTCCCAGTGCTCCTCCAGGAGCATAGCATGATCTGCAGCTCAGAACCCCACAGCTGACAGGGACATGTCCCTGCAGTCTCTGCTTCCCATGCTGACTCCCATTCCAACTCCAGGCAGCTCTGGCATCTCACTGGAAGGGCCCAATGTCAGCTCCAAGGCAGCGTGGAGAAGCGAGCATGTGGCAGCTTCAACAGCTACCAGGGGAGGTGACCTCAACCTTGAAACTAAGGGGATTCCTTAAACATAAAAAGAGGTTTAAGGTATTGAGAAAAAAAAAGACTGTATATAAGTACTGCTAAATGACGTCATCTTCTTTGACCTATGAGAGTAAGTGGTTTATTCTTTATCTGAAAGCAATTTCACAATATGCTGCAAGAGGCTTAAAATCATTCACATTCTTACACTTTATAATAATCCCACCTCTGGTGGTGTATCTAAAGGAATTTGTCAGAGAAGCAAATACTTACGTACAAAGATATTAACCAAAACTTTATATATTGATCTAAAAAATTGATACTTTATTTTAATAATTAAGGGATGACTTAACAACTACATTGAACTATTGTTAAGGAAAAAGTGGGAGCTACGAAAACTATCATTTTTAATGTAATTGTGAGCAAGATGCTGTTTTAAGAGATTTGTATGACCTGTCTTGCCAAATTGTCACAATTCTGTAAACCACAGAAGTTATGTGTCGTTTCTAAAGGAAATGTAAGTAAATTGCCTCAGGAGGAGAAGAAAAGGAGGAGAAAGACGGGTATTAGAAGTGTCTGGTTGACAGCCTAGATGTTGTTAAGGTGGTAGGTACATCTCTTTTGCTGTGTTTTGGAATGTTCTCGAAGTATACTTTTGTTTTAGCAACAGAAAATAGAATGTTGCTATTTGCCGCAGTGAGACCCTGGCATTTCTGAGCTCCCTTTTGCAGCTGGACTTTTCTTCCCATTTGCTAAACAGATAATGCTTGTTTTAATTCATAGCCTCACTCCTCCTCATTAATCACCTCTAAAAAAATTTATGATTATTTGCTTGTATTAAAATAAACTTTTTATTTTAGAATGGTTTTAAAATTAAAAAAAAAATTGCAAAGACAGTATAGGCCCCATGTACCACATACTCCGCTTCCCTGGTTATTAACATTTTACATTAGTAGGG
>RJWJ010028091.1:0-21646 GCA_004363605.1 Indri indri
CTGGCTTGTTATCCTCTAGGTGAGTTTGGGAATGGGACTAAGTATATTCCAAGGTGGAAAGCTGCTAGTGTTCTAATATGATCTCAACCATTTTCTGTTTACTTCATTCCCTCACCAAGTAATCCTCTCCTTCAGGCCCCCTACCCGCCTAATACCTAAGTCCCAAGCACTTCTGGTTTGCAGAAATGTCTTCCTCTGTTGTGATTGATTCTTATATAAGGTGATGTAAGGGGAAGAAGGTGGAAAAGAAAGTGCTCCCTAATTGGGTAGACTATGTGTATTTCTTGTTATGAGCACTTTAGCTCAGCTAGAGTCACCCTGATGTGAGTCATGCTGATGCTGGCACTGGGCTGGGGATGCTGTTTTCTCACCAAGCCACCAGGATGGAATGGACAATAATCCTCATAGTCCCAGGTGGAGAAGACAATAAAAGGCCCAAATAGGATATTGTTTCCCAGTCTCTTCTCCAGCCACGGGGCCTGACTTCCTTTTGCCCTAACCTTGCCTGTCATATTGGGGCTCAGTTACCTCTAGTTCTTCCCAAACATTTCTCCCATTTTTTTTTTTTATATTGGTATCCAGCAACCTCCCTCTCATTTTGGTGGCTTCCCCCAGAGTTTGGCTCAAGGGAGGGAGCCATGAGCCCATAGCAGCTTGTCATATTCCACAGAACTGTCAATCTTTTAAGGAAAAACTTAATGGAATGAGTCACAAGAGCCATATGAAGGAAAAAGGGAGCAATATTGAAGGACAAGACATGAATAAATTGGGGGGACATGTCATCTTCCTGGATGAAAGACTTCTTATCAAAAAAATCTCAATCATTCCAAGAATGTCAATCATTCTTAAATTAATACATAAATTTAACATAATTTGAATAAAATTTCCAGCTTATTTTAATCAAAGAAAATAAATATGAAATTGACCTTGAAGAATAAATAGGTGATAAATGCCAAGAAATTTTTGAAAAGGAAAAAAATAGTAAGGAGGATTTGTTTAATAGCTACCAGAGTTTCCTATCTTTCAAGCCACTAGAATCAAATGGATATGGCGTTTGAACAGGAATTGACAATAGATCAGTGAAACAAATAAGAATTCAGCGACAGATTCAGGTACATATGGAGTGTATAGCAATTTGTTTCAGTGGAGGAAAGAATGACCCAGACAATAACTGGTGTTGGAACTGTTGCCTATCCATTTGAAATAAAGTTAAATCTTAAATTTGCACAATACACAGAACTAAAAATTTGATGGGTTAAATTTTTATATACAAAACAACAAAACACCAAAAGTATTGAAAAATTTAGGAAATCATTTGTAAAATCTCAAGTCATGGAGACTTTTCTAAGCAACACAAGAAACTCATGGCTACATAAAAACCTTCCTATGGCAAAAGTTAATATAAATAAAAACAAATACCAAAGTGACAAACTGGGAAAATGTTGCCTCTCCTCTCTTTCTCTCTCTTTTTCTATGTTAGTGTATGCACTTGTGTGCATGTGTGTGCATCAAAGGACTAACATCAGTAATATACTAAAAGCACTTACAAATAGATGAGAAAAAGAAATGGCAAAATGTACATGTGAAAGGACAGTCACAGCAAATAGATTGCAGATGGCCAGTAAACATCCAAAATTATGCTCTATTTTATTTGTGATGTAAGATAATGCAATTTAAAGACAATAGCATACTACTCTTTTGTGTTATTAGATTGGCAAAAACATTGTTATTATCCAGTTATTGTTAGGTTATGGGGAAATAAGCAGTTTCATGCATTTGTGCTGGGAGTGTAAATTTGTAGAAGCTTGTTGGAATTTAATTTGACAGTATCTAATAAAATTTTGAAATGCTCATATTCTTTGACCCAGTAAATCTGCTTATAGAAATTTATCCTGCAGCAATAGGATCAAAGTCCTTAAGGAGATATGTAAAAAGATACTCATTACAACCTTCTAATAGCAAACGTTTGGAAAAACACATATGTTCATCAATAGGGGAATTCTAGAATATGGTTGAATAAATTGTGCTACAACTATACTATGAAATATTGTACGGCTATTAAAGATAAATCTAGAGGTACCACTCAGGAAAAACGTTCAGGGAAAAAAACAAGTCACAGAACATCATATGCAGCATAATTCCATTTTGCAACACAAGAACATTTTTATGTGTATGGACATACAGTTGGTAGATAGATAAGAGGTAGATCTGTATAAAGGCAAGATAAACTGGGAAAGATTCCATTTGTGTTACAATAAATAGGCAGAGATGGGACCTCTCTGTTATTACTTTATTATAGAAATTTTAAAGTGTTTGGATTGTGTCAGTCAGTATTCCATGTAGAAGTGAGAAATTATTTTAAATATTTTAAGTGGGAAAGAATTTAACATAGGAAATTAAGTGTTTGCAAAATTAATAGAAGAGCTACAAAAATAGGCTTTTGGTTGGCCTCTGGGAATGAAATAGTTCCTAAAACAATTTGAGGCTGCCGTAAGAACTCCAAGTTATGAACACAATCCCATAGCTACCAACCTAGGGCAAAGAGAATCAGGAAATGGCTATTTCTCAGCACCTAGGGTACTGGAAAACAGGCGCTGGCACTGCAGCAAGGAACTCTCATGTCACCATGACCTTGTTAGCCAGCAAAAGCTATGTGGTGGATGGGAGGAAAAGGGCTTCCACCTCAGTTCATCTTCAGAATTGTGTGTAAGTTCACGGAATTGGCAGAACCTGCTACACATCCGGTGTCCGAGCTGCAAAGGAGCCTGGGAACTGTAGTATTCAGCTTATCACCATCGCAGCAGAGAGGGTGGGGCAGAGAGTGAGTGAGAGGAGCAATCCCCAGGATCCACCAAGGTGATTACACATAAAGTTTACTTTGTTGTGTC
Source organism: Indri indri (assembly GCA_004363605.1). NCBI lineage: Eukaryota > Metazoa > Chordata > Mammalia > Primates > Indriidae > Indri > Indri indri. Next base: position 2,889 of record RJWJ010028091.1, read on the forward strand.
TTTGACTATTTCCACATAGGCATATGGCTATGATACATTTTAATTAAAGGAATGAATATTGATATCCATATTTTCCCATTTTTTATAAGGAAAGCACACCCATACACACATATGAGTGTGGGGGCTTAGAAAAATACTAAAGGGAGTCAAACTAAAATGTTAAAAGTGGTTTGATTGTAGGGGAAGAGATTACAGGTAATTTAAAAAATCATTGGCATTTTCTATAATGAATATGTCTTACTTTTAAAAAAATTAATAAACTTTAATTTTTAGAACAGTTTTAGGTTCACAGCAAAATTGAGCAGAAAATGCAAAGAGTTCCCATATATGCAGTTCCCCATCAATGCACAACTTCCCCCACTGTAGACATCCTGCATCAAGATGGTACATTTGTTGTAATCTATGAACCTATTCTGACACATCGTTATCACCCAAAGTCTATTGTTTGCATTAGGGTTTGTTCTTGGTGTTGTACATTCCATGGGTTTGAGCAAATGTATAATGATATGTGTCATTATCACACAGAGTAGTTTAATTGCCCTAAAAGTCCTCTGTGCTCTGACTACTCATCCCTTCCTCCTCTCTAACCCCTACAAATCCCTGATCTTCGCACTATCTCCATGGTTTTGTGTTTCCCAGAATGTCACATAGTTGGAATCATATAGTATGTATCCTTCTCAGATTGGCTTCTTTCTCTTAGTAATAAGCATTTAAATTTTATCTGGCTTTTAAAATATTAAACATTTTTAAAAGACATAGAATAGTGAGTGAATTACTGGATCGTGTGGCCTTTGATTCTGACCCATTTCAGGGTCTGGGTGATAACATGAGGACAGTTCTTGAGAGCTGAATAGCAGCCTCACTGGTTCCAGACTGATGCTCTGAGCAGTGGAAATGAGGGAGTGAGCAGGACGTTCCTGATACAGCTTTGATTCTACAGGAGAGAACAGCCGTGACTCTAATTTACTATGGACCCTATTCAGCCTGATGGATCAGTAGAAATAATATAAGCAGAGCAATGTAGAAATATTTAAGATTTCTGCCTCTTATTTTCTGTCCCCTCCACTTTAAGAAGGAGAGATTCTAATTGATTGGTCAGATTTGAAGACTCTGATGGTTTCTGGTTTGCTGAATTAAAAAATGCAGGCTCTTTTGCCTTCTCTTGTGACATCAAGTATAAGAGAGCCAGAATCTCATTCTCTTTCTGTACCATAGTCTCTCTCTGCCTCTCTCTGCCCTGTCTCCGTCTCTTCTCTCTCTTTCACTTTCTCCCCCCCCCCCTTACACTCCAGGCCAATGTACCCCATCTTCCTGCATCAGGGGATTTGGGCCCAGTCTCAGGAAGATAGCAGAGTCCTTCACCTTTATTAATTATACCTACTATCACTTACAAATTTTAGGCACTAATATATAATGCCTAAATAATTAGGCATTGATATATAAATTTTTATGTATTAATTTGTGAATTATATACAGTGCTAAAATATATCATATATAATAAGACATTCATAGAAATAGAAATTAGGAAAGGATGAGATAAAAATAAATACAAGATATTAATAGGTCCAGTATTTTCTTCCTGCTTGAATGCATGGCTGACTTTATGGCTGTGTGACCTGCGCAGAAGGGCACCATGCTTGGTTTAACACTGTGCTGTTGCGATCTTGAAATTCTTAGGTAATTGGAACAAGTGTCCCTGCATTTTCATTTTGCGCTGGGCCCTACAAATTATGAAGCTGGTCTTGACTAAATGCACCACCTTTCCCCTCCCTGGGTTGTGCTCACCCTCCTTTGGAGATCCTTGACCTAGAGGATCAATCAGTCCAAGTTCCTTAGCATGTTCTTCAAATCCTTTTGTGAGTTTGTGCTTATTTATTTCTCCATTCTTTCCACTTTCCCTTACATTTTAAGCCCCAGAAATACAGAGCTACTTGCTGTTCCCAAACACGTCATGCGGCCTCACGACTGTGCCTTTGCATAGCACGTTTCTTAGACTGAATGCAGGTCCCTACAGCTGGAAAACTCCTACGCGTCTTGAAAACCAGCTCAAATGTCACCGCTGCTGATTACTTGCTGAATTCTAAGTGCTCTGAGAGCAGGGAGCTTAGTATCTAATTAGATTAATCTGAAAGTGAGGCTATTTCAAAATGCAAAGCCCAGTGCCCTACGTAGAGTATGTGTTCCATAGTGTTTGCTGAATCAAATAGGTACAAAGAGGATTAGGCAGAGCTCTGTTGCTATACTGTGTTTTGTTTGTTATGTCAGGAGGGAACTTAATATAAACCACCCTAAGACAAATCAGGATTCTCCTGGTCCAAGGCGCTAATTTGCCACAAGGAAGAAGGCACAGCGGGGCCTCAGGGATAACTGGAACCCGGCTGGAGGGCTGCCAGGGCTTTCTCTCTCACCTTGCTTCTCCCCCTCTCTCTCTTCATTCTCGCATGCCTGGCTCTTCTACGGAGCTGGGAACTGGCTACTGGAAACTTCCAGGCTCACTCCTCAAATCTTTGTTCTAGAGAGTTCAAGTGATCTAGTCTGGTTCGGGTAGGGCCAGGGGCCCGTCAGTGGACCAACTCACTGATCCCAGTTTCTCCACCATCCTGGGCTGCGTGGGTGTGTGTGAGGGAGTGGAAGGGAGGAGATGGAATTTCACAGATCCTGGCAAATGTAGCTGGATCCATGGACCGTTTTTTAAATTTCTTTCTTTCTGTCTCTCACACACGCACTATTTCCACGATTTACTTCAAATTCCTGCCACAACTGTATTTAATCAAAGATTTATCTACAGCTATATTTAATTTGTACAGTTTCAATAACGCAAATCTATATTTTTAAATTTTGCTATTTTACTGTATTATTCATTTCTCTTTTAAAATTATGAACATCTAAAAACTGTATTCAAGTGAGAATATGGACAGTTTTAGTAAAGACAGATTGCAGTGTAAGCTTGAAATCGCCAAAAATAAGTAGGATCATGAGGGAAATTCAGAGAAGTGAAGGATGTGGCAGACGCCATGTTGTCCCTCATGAACCGAAATAGGGAAGATGACAAAACTGTCCTTTGTCATTACTAATTGGCAGTAAACAGCAGCCTTCAAATCAAATGATTTAGGATGTTTTTAGAAGCCTATCCAAATATAGGCTTTAGTATGTTTAAATGTGAACGAGTGTAAAACTTTTTCCCACATGAGAAAATCTGCACCCTTAGCCGCACTCTTACTTTTGGAGGTGCCATCCTAAATCTTAGGAAGAATATTTTCATTATCTCTCAAAATACAATTTTCTCCTGTAAGAATCTGAAATAACTTTTGTAGTTTTGCTTTTGAAATGATTTAACTAAAAGTAACTTATTTAATTTAGGATCGGCTATAATTTTTGCACATTTTTTTTATACTTGGGATATTTTTGAAAGGGAGAAATTTTCTCCTGAAATAATTCAATTAAATAATTTTTTAAAAGTTTTTATTCCTTATAAAAGTTATTTTCTTTTTCTCCCTTTTTTATTTTAATAAGAATCAGGAGGCACAAGTTGAATTCCATTACACATATATATTATATAGTGGTGAAGTCTGGGCTTTTGTACGCATCACCTGAATAGCGTACATTGTACCCCATTATAAAAGTTATTTTCTAAGAGAAATTAATTATCAACAGGGAACTTGTTTTGAAAGTGGGGTTTTTTTTTCTGCTAGCCATGTGTAGTCATACTGAATTAGCTGGAGAAGGTGTTGGTTAGAATTTACAAACTAAAGACTGATTTATTATTTAACTGTACAGAAAAAAGTCTTCAGAAAGGACAAACATATAGATGGGGTGAATTTATTAAATTCTTTTTTTATTTCAGCATATTATGGGGGTACAGATATTTAGATTATGTATGTTGCCCTTGCCCCCTCCCCCAAGTCCGACTTTCAAATATGTCCATCCTTCGGGTGGTGCGCATTGCACTCTCTGTGTATGCATATACCCGTCTCCTCCTCCTTCCTCCCCCCTCCCAAATTTATTAAATTCTTATCTTAATAATTGAGAGAGGGACCACAAATTTGACTTTTTAACAACTTGTTAGACCCTGAATACTCGCAATAAATAACTGTAAGGCAAAACTATTAAAGTTTTTTATGGCATATAACAAACATACTGAAATGAAGATGACGTTTGAGAACTGCTTAAAGAAAGTTGATTGTGAAGACTGAGTTGTTTGAAATTCTTTATTCATGTGGACGTGATGAAAATTATAACTTTGTGATAAAATAAAGAACAGCATCATTACTATCTTTTTTTTTTGGCTAAAAATGAATGTCTTTGGTACATATTTTTCCAAAACAGTAAAATAGAGTGAGTAGTGGATGAGAATCAATTCAGCCTAACAAATGACAAAAACTACTTGATTTCTCAGTAAGAAAATATGCTAATCAAAATTTCCATCAAGTATATTTGAAAATGTTAGTACCTCATTGGCACTATTTTGGTTTCTCACTTAGGTGATTACTCTGACATAAAAATGAAGCATAAAACCCAACAAACAAAACATAAAACCACCACCATCAAAAGCTGATTCTATTTATGTCTACATGAGTGAGTCTAGACTCTTGAAATAGTACAGTACCAAAGAGACAAGCACAATTGCCTGGTTGCTGAATCTGATTTATCAAGTATCAGTTCAGTTCAATCCAGTCCAGATCCAGAAAGTGACACAGTTCATACATCAGCCTCAGCTCTCACCTGCAGGTGGTAAGAGAGGTGGGACATGGTTGGGTTGTTTAATGCACTTTTGAGTAATCTGAAACCTAACTTGTATGTAAAAAAATCAATACGTTGGAAACGAGAATGCAAACTATGCACTCATTTTATGATAAAATGCAAAACTGATAAAACATTTCATGTTTGTGGCAGATTTTCTTCATGAAGCAATCCATGGTCTCCTGAGGGATATATTGTTCACTTTTACATATTTCAGGGTGTGTGTGTGTGTGTGTGTGTGTGTGTGTGTGTGTGTGTGTCTACAGGCAAAGTGCTCTGGTTTGGGCATTCTGAACTCAAACCTGGAAAAAACAAGTTCAAGACAAGTGGAAGTTCCAGGGCTAATGTTCCCAATGGGAAGTGAGGTTTATGGCCAAGAGAAGGAAAATAGAGTAACAAAAGTAGTTGGGACAGGGAAGCAGGGCACAGGGGCTGACAGTGCAGGGGGGGTGGGTATGCTCCCTGTCCTCCTGACTGTATGCTTGGCTCTCCTCCTGAGGTTGGGCTGCTATATTCTGAGCTTATAGATAAAGCTACACAGAAAGGTAGAGCTTAATTTTCACACGAAGGGTCTAGCTACGCCCAGTATAGATCCTCCTGGGAAGAGGATGATTTTAACACAGGAAGATGGACTTAGAAGGTGAAGTTTAGCAGGAAGGGGAGGGAACTCACTCCCATCTGAGGTACTTGCTCACTGGGGCCCAGAGTTGGAGGAAAAGGAGAGAAATGTTTGAGTATTCCTTGGCTCTTGCCTTGGGGCCTCTTTTCAGTGGGGAGAGAAGTGAGGCTGAGGTGATCTGAGGAGGATAAACCAGCTGTGGGCTCTAAGAACACTCATATGCAGGAATGAGATCTAGGTTTCTTTTTGGGTTTTATTTTTTTCTTGTCTTCGAGAATTTAGTAATGCTTTACTAAATATAGCAGCATGGGTATAGCTGTGTTATGGAGAATCCAGGGAAAGGTTTATGTCCATTTTGGGAGTTCAGTGAAAGAGGGAGAGAGAAACCCCTTAGATCAGCAGTCCCCAACCTTTTTGGCACCAGGGACCAGTTTCACGGAAGACAATTTTTCCACACACCAGGGTGGGGGTGGGGGGGCGGATGGTTTCAGGATGATCCAAGCACATTACATTTATTGTGCAGTCAAATCTTTCTGCTAATGATAATCTGTATTTGTAGCCACTCCCCAGTGCTAGCATCACTGCCTCAGCTCCACCTCAGACCATCAGGCATTAGATTCTCATGAGAAGCACGCAACCTAGAGCCCTTGCATGCACAGTTTACAGTAGGGTTCACGCTCCTATGAGAATCTAATGCTGCTGCTGCTCTGACAGGAGGCGGAGCTTATGCAGTGCGAGCCATGGGGACCGGCTGTAAATACAGATGAAGCTTTGTTCGCTTGCCAGCTGCTCACCTCCTGCTGTGCGGCCTGGTTCCTAACAGGCCACAGATCGATACTGGTCCATGGCCCAGGGGTTGGGGAACATAGACTTAGACCATTAGGCAGTTATGATAGAAAGAGCCTCTCAGGAATGTGAATCTCAAGGAACCAGAGCTGAAGCTACCAAATCCAGTCATTCTTTCCTATACGGAGATTTTTTGGATAGTCCTTCATTTTAAGGGGTTTGGAGAGATGAGAAAACTTACAGGCTGGGAGAACAACCTGATGTGTCATGGAAGAAGTACTAGTAAGGGCCAATTTAAAGAATGAAAGTGTGAAAGTTTTTTTTTTTTTTCAGGGGCAGAGAGCTGGGCAATTCTTTCTTTCTTTTTCCTTACTTATTTATTTATTTTTTTAGAAGACAAGGTCTCCCTGTTGCTCAGGATAGAGTGCAGTGGCTATTCACAGGCATGATAGCTCACTGCAGCCTCGAGCTCTTGGCCTCAAATGATTCTCCTTCCTCAGCCTCTGGAGTAGCTGGGACTATAGGAGAATGCCACTGTGCCCAGCAGTTTTAAACTTTTTTTTTCCAGTGAGCAACTCCTTCGTATTTCGTAATTATTTTTCTTCCCCTTTGCTCAGGTAAAAACTAGTCATTTCACATCTCTTGAGATAGAGAGATGATAAATGGGCCTAGCATAGGGCCTGACACAGTGAAACAAAATATTTATTGAATAAGTGAATTAATGAATCATTGAATCAATGAACATGATGCAGCCCCAGTCCTTGTAGCTTATGGAGAAGACATACAAACAATTATATTCCAATGAGATATGTGTTGTGACAGATTAGTGAATACTTAACTACAGGAGTAAAAACTAATAGAGTGATTTATCTTACCTTTAAAATGAGGTAGGGAAAGATTGTAGAACAGGAGCAGGGGTCAAGGAAATATTCAAAGGTGGTAAGATTTTGAGTGGAACTTGAAGACACATATATTTTTTTCCTGGTGGAGAATATTTGAGAAAAAAATTACTATGAGCAGGACATGGCTCTTAAAATAAATGAGTCAATAATTTGTGATTAACTTATGATTAAAGTCCCTGGGCTCTGAGATGTAATTTTTAGATCAGTTCATTTTGTTCAATTGTGCATAGAGGGCAATACAAAGGAAAGGCTCATATAATCGCCTTCAGCTTCAGAATTTTCTATAGGATGGGAAAAACGGGTTGTATATACTCTGCAAATATTACCTAAAGCTTTATGTAAACCTCAGGGGATTGTGGTTGGCAGAGAAGACATCTTGATTTTGTGTCTGTGGTTTAGAAATAGGCAGGGATAGACGGTTGAGACTAGGGAGATAAAAATAAGTGTCTACTATAAAATTAGAGCAAGTTATTGCCTTCCATACATAGCAGAGACTGTAAAACAGGATTAGGACATGTCTGATAAAATAGAAGCAGAACCAGGAGGACTTAATTTGTCCGAGGTCTTTTTGTCCTGAAGAGAAGACATGATATTTGTTTGGAACACTTGGGGAAAAACTAGAGATGGGAGGATAACTTAGTGTGCATCTCAGTTATTTTTTCCTGGTTGGTCTCCCTGGATCTGTACTTGAGACATTTGGAGATTTGGGGCTACATAAAAGCTAAATGAGCTGTCTTTTTGAAGAACTCAGCCATATGGGGAGGAAAAACAATGCAGATTTGGTGTTTCATTGAGTGGGGAAGAAACTAGTTTCTCTTACTCTATGGAGAAGATAGCAAAGCTTCAATGCCTTGCAGACTAAAGGGAGAGTATCCGGCCTTGGCACCTGGTGATGGCAACTTCGGAAGCCCCAGGGACAGCACCCTGGAATAAACATCAGCTTCTCACAGAGGGCAGTGCTGGCAGCAACAGGGTGAGGCACCACCCTAGAGACACTTTGTGAGTTTCAGAAAGTAGATGACAGTAAAGTTCAAGAGGGGACAGAACTCACATGAGCATGCCTAGGGCCTTGTAGAAATAACTGAGTGTAACGCTAGAGTCAGGGTAAGGGCCATCATGAAGGATTTCAGTTAATGTGATTCAGTTCCCTTTTCCAGGTTAGTGAGGCCTGGGAAAAGACAGATGTTGCAGAAAAATCAATAGAAACTGAGGACTCCAAAGTTTTACTTTGAGCAGGTGCATAGGCACAAACTAGGTTTGATAATCATGCCATCAAAGCAAAGAAGTAGATCGAATTGTATGAGATTTTGGAATACTGAGGGACTTAGGAAATGGCAACTGTATGTGATCAGAACAGACACTAGTTCATTTATCTTACAGAGACTAAGGATTCTCCCTTTCTTCAGTGAGTTGGAACAGAAGAGGCAAATCATTACACATGGTCTAACCTGAAAGGCCGACTAATTATGACTGCATAGGTACAGTAAACATATTGTTCTCATAATAGAATGCAAGTGCAGCCACTCTTAATGAATCCATTTGCTAGTTTTCTAAAGACTTTTGATAAAGATATTTCAAATATTCTTGTACTGAAAGACCTTGACTGAATGGATCCAGATTTTTAGGTTAAAATAAGGGTGTCCGGAGAGAATAAAACCAGGTAATAGGCACCATTTATGGGACTTTGTCATTGTGAGGCTTATTTTTCTCTTGGTATGTCACTGTTAGTTTGAATGACTGCTTGTTATTTCATCCGTCTCATGTATGCTGCATAAATCACTAAGCCATCCATTTATGTAGTGAATATAAATCTTATTCAACAAACTCAGGTGAGCAAGAAATGTCACATCTCTACTTGCTTTAAATCAAATTAAATAAGTCTCTGAGCTTTTGTCCCATAGAGTTGCTGAAAAATTCCAATTCAGTCATCATTGGGGGACCCTATCTATTGTCCCAAGGACATGTAAAGGTTCCAGGAGTCTCACATTAGCACTTAAATGTCAAGGAGGCCCACTGGGTGCTGCAGAGATGATCCTTACCCAAGTCCATTTGGACCATTGAAGTCCGCAGTTCTGCTGCTTCTGCCAAATAGTCCACAGGTGTTTTGGTGCGGGTCCAGAGTCCTGAGGATCTAGAGGTACACTTTACAGCCATCCTCTTGGAGACTCTGCTCCCTCCCCAGAGGGGTGCCAAGGAGTGGGACCAGGTCCCTGATACCCACTAGACCTGCCAGCCTCTGCCCCACTCTCAGCCTGGGGTACTCTCTTAATTCTTTCTGGAGGCCTCCATGTGCCTGCCTCCTTCGACTCCCAGCATAACTTCTGCAACTGCTCAGGGTTTTGGAGAACAAATGTTCAATAGGGGATTATCCCCAACAGCTTTGGTTGCTTGCTGTTACAAACTTCCCTTGAGACAAGGAAGCGCAATGCTGCTTGCTTGGAATAGGATATATTCCAATATGTTCAGAAATAGCAATAGCAAATACTACCCCAGTGAGTATTCCTGCCTGATTTATTCAACATACAGCAATTACTGCTAACTATGTGACAGAATCTGGACCAGGCGCTGAGAACATAACAGTGAGTGTGATAAGGCCTGATCACCATCTTCAAGGGCCCTCCATAGTGGACAAGATGCACAAGCCAATAGCCAAAGACAACAGAGTAGGTAAGTCTGGGAGGGACACTTAATCTAGAGTTGGGAGGTGCAGAAATCATTCCTAGAGGATGTTGCATGTATTTAGAATGGAAGAAGAGCAGGAGCTAGCTGGTCAAATGAGGATGAGTCAGAATGAAGAGCACCTGCAAACATGTGGGGTACAAGAGATACTGGCATGTGTTAAGAATTGAAAAATCAACGACATTGAGGTTCAAGTGGGATGTAAAGAGGAATGAACCTAGAGGATCAAACATGGCCCCAATTATCAAGGAGCTTGTAATGCAACCTAAGGTTCTTAGAGAGAAGGGGGCCGGCTCGCTTATCATCCATTCCAATCTCACTTTTCTTGCCTGTCTTTTCTATATTGACTGGAAGTTTAAAATGCTCAACTTCCTAGGCTCCCTTGGAGGTAGGAGTGGCTGTGTGACCCAGTTCTGGCCAAGCAATACTGAGTAGAAATTTGCAGTTGCTGCTGCTTTGTTTCCAAGCTCCTCTACCTGGAATGGCAACAATGGCCAGAAGTCCTCACTGCAGAGGGTAGAGCAGAAAGAACAATCCTGCCTCTTGGGCGGCACTGTGGAGCTACCATATTGGTGTCACACTCCCTCCCCCAGACTGCTTACAGAGTGAGGTGGAGAGACCCACATTTGGCTGAACCACCTTGACAGTGTTTCATGCAGATGAATGCTAATCCTAGCATAGGGAGCCACTGAAATGTTTGAAGTGTGAGAGTAGATATTTTTATTTTAGAATGATTGCTCTAGCTGCTTTCTAAAAACTACTTTGGAGGGGCTCAGGGAGGCTGTGAGGACACAAAGCAGAGGTTGGTGGAGATCCAGGTGGGAGATGACATGGGCCTAAGGCAGTGGTGTTGGAGAGACATGGGGTGATCTGAGAAGTGCTCATGGGGAAGAGGTAAGTGGGTGTGAGGAAGGCAAAGCAGGGGAGAGGTTTCTAGCTTGAATCAGTGTGAAGAATGAGCATTCAGTCTATTTCTAATTATTTACTTGTCTAAATAATTGCTGGGGTAAATAATTTTTTTTCATATTTTGAATAATTTCCTCAAAATGGTGGATGGAATGAATTTTTCCTGGGTCTTCTATCATGACTACAGAGATTTGGGGCTCTGGGAATGCCTGAAATCTCTAGTAAATAACTTCCATCAATTTGCCAGCTTAAGAATGAGCCTGCCCCTTTGTCCCCAAAATAAAACCTTCAGAGGCAGTTTTGGATAATGATTCACACATTAGCTAATATTTGGAGTCAAAGCTGTCGAAGACACCTATATCCTGAGAACTCGGACACTGACATCCTCACCCTGGAAAACAACAGCAAGAAGAATGAACCTGGCAAAGCTCTCACCATTTCCTAGTCCTCATCAGCTTCCTGGGCTTTGGTCCAGAAGTCAGTTTGCAGCCCCAGGCTATGCCTGAGAGCTGATCTGCAGAGCTGAGACTTTGAAAAGCCTGTGTGGGCTGAGGGGAGGGTGCATGAAACTGAGAACACCCAGATTTATGGGTTTAAGAGCAGTGAATCTCTACTTTCAATATTATTCTTTACAAACATGACAGATAATTCAATTTCTTATTTCTGTCCTTTTATTTTTTCTACAGACACGGATGAAAGGTTTTCATGTTTCCCCGAGAAAGAGAGAGAGAGAGAGAGAGAGAGAGAGAGAGAGAGAGAGAGAGAGAGAGAGAGAGAGAGAGAGAGAGAGAAAGAGAGAGAGAATTCCTATGTAACCAGATAAGCACAATGAAAGAAACTAGTAGAGGCCTTCACCAGTCAGTGGAGGTCTATACTGACTCTTCCTATGGGTGCAGCCTCTTTTGGTGATGCCTAGACCCAAGCTAATGAGACTCCCTCATAAGGGAAAAGGCTGGGGTATACAGTGCCCATTGAGTGGGATGGCAGCCCTTTTCAAGAAAGGTCTTTGGATCCTTTATGCTTTGCTGCACATGTGTGGGAGCCCAGGGTCCGCTTTAGGTATTATCGAGCTATGGGTAGAAGGGAAATCCACGGTGAGGAGGAGTCCGGAGAAAAGATACTCCAAGGGGACAGAGGAAAGCATTGTTCTGGGGGCAGGAGAAGATTCCCTGTGGGGGAGGGTGGTCTTTGATAGAACCAGTCCATGGTGGGAGACATCAGAGATGTGAACATGTGGGACTTTGTGTTGCCACTGGAAGAGAGGAACAGAGTCTATCACAGTGGGTGGGGCCTTCAGTCTTAGTATCCTGGACTGGATGGTTCCTGTGTGTGAGGCACACAGTGGAGTGTTTGCCAAGCCCCGGCTGCAGTCCTGGGGCTGTGATCCTCCCAGAGAGCAGAGGTCCTGAACAGTGTCTCCCGGAGATGACACCTCACCAGCTCCATGTCCCAGACCTGGAAGCCTTTCTTGCCTTTACACTCCGAGTGCTGCACTGGGATGCTGGGCCTCCCTTCCCTGCCCCGTTTTCATCAATACCAAAGAATGTGTGTTTCTTCTTAAGTGGAAAGTAAGCCATATGCTGTGTCTTTTTTTCAGAAGGAATCAAAACTGTGGAATTTATTTTTTAAGTTGAAAAGGATTTTAGACATAATCCAACATGCCATTGTGTTAGATTTCTATTTCTGCTGTACCAAATTACCACAAATTTAGTGGCTTAAAACAGCACCAGCACAAATCTATTCTCTTAACAATTCTGGAGGTCAGAAGTCTGAATTGGATGGATCCTCAGGGCTGCGTTCCTTCTGGAGGCCTCGAGGGAGAACCCCTTTCCTTGCCTTTTCTAGCAGCTAGAGGCTGCCTGCATTCCCTGGCTTGTGGCCCCTTTTTGTGTCCTCAGAGCTGGCATCATAGCATCTTCTCTCCTCTTTGATCTCCTGCCTTTCTCTCCTAAGGACTCTTGTCATTACATCAAGCCCACCTATTTGATTCAGAATAATTTTTTCATCTCGAGATCCTTAATTTAATTATATCTGCAAAATCCCTTTTGCCATAGAAGGTAACATATTTACAGGTTTTAGGGATAAGGACATAGATAGCAATTCAGTCTATTGCATTCATTTTACAGAAGACTCTAAAGAAGAAGAATTATTAATAAATAAAACCCACAGGACTCATCCGGGCTGCTGCTAGCTCATACGGTACTTTTACATGAATGGGTGGATTAGCATTATGCAGGGTGTGTGTCTCGGTGAGCGGAGTATGGGGAGATAGCAGCCCCGCTGGTTCCCTCAGCTGGACACCCATGTGCAGTAAACATCCTGCACACCACACACTGGCCCTGGAGCTGGTGAGTTTCTGTACTGGAAATACAATGCTGATCTTCTGATTTCCTACTCTCGTTTCTCCAGTCTCACCCCTGCTTTCTAGCCTTTCATAGCTGAGTCTAGGGATTCTCTGTGAAAAACTGGCTCAGGGAATTTAGGACATGCACTGACTATACTCCTAAGTGATCCAGCCATGCTGCCTTCAACCCTGACACTGCTAACCTTCCATGCGGCTTGTGAGAGATAGACTTCTTTTGTCAACAATATTTTAATAATGCACCTGTCCCATCTCATCGGTGTCCATAAACATTTATGTCCCATTCAGAGGTCCTATCTTTCATATGTGATCTACTTGCATCTTACTCTATAGCACTAGGAGTTTTAGACACATTTAAAAAGGACAAGACATTTTGCCTCTGAGTTTTATAAATCCTCTGTGGCAATGTTACCTTTCTATACCATTATTACAAAGGAACTTTAATCAGCCCTGTCTGAAATGGGAATTCCTCCAGACCAACACAGTCCAGTAGAACCTTCTACGGTGATGGAAATGTTCTCTATCTGCACTGTCCAACATGGTGGCCACTAGCTGTATGTGGCTATCAGCATTTGAAATGTGGCTAGTGTGACTGAGAAAATATGTTTTAAATTTTATTTAATTTTAATTAAAAATAAAATAGCCACATGCAGCTGGAACCCATTGTATTGAGTAGAGCACAACTAGACTCCTTCCTTGAGAAAAAAGAAAATAAGGGTAGGATGTAGGAGACAATATTCTCAATCATAAAATCTTATAATTAGGACAACCAGGAAGCAGAGGTCTACACGAATAAAAAAAGTACAAAATCTGGAAAGGTTTAAAAATTGCCTCCTATAATGCTGGGAACCCAATTTTCTGTTGTTTCTACCAGAGGGCAAGTAAGTCGTTCTCAAACTGTTTAAAGTATTCTGGGGAAAAAATCTTTAGAAGAGTGCACTTTGTGTTTTTTCCATAGGGAGTGTAGGATCCCACACCCCTGGTGTTAGCAGGGCAGGGTGACCTTTAGCCAGTAGCACCCAGTAGGAGCAGAACTAGGGTCAAGCTGCAGGAAACAAAAGAAGAGTTAGAGAAGGGACAGAGAGTAGCAGTAAGGAATACAAAAGGCACAACAATGGGGGTGAATATTAGTGTGTAGGATGCTCATTGCCATTTCTGCTCCATCTGCCATAAAAGGCACTGGGCACTCAAAGGAGGCAAAAGAAAGGAACACTTTCTAGAGGCATTAGTACAAGACGTGAGGGGATACTGACAACGGGAGGTTTTCGCTGACATTTGTAGTACAGACAAGATAAGCAGCTGCCTACAAGAGATGACTGTGGTGGGAATCCCCCTTGTAAATGTGTCCTGAGACCCATTTTTGCAGCCCTGCAAATCCAATAAAAAAGGAATTTGTAAGTTACAGATAAGTAAAAGGACATGATGTATCAAGAGGAAATATTAAAATGAGAACTGAAATAGTTTTGTGAAATTCTCAGGAAATTCCTCATTCTTTCATTTACTCACCCACTGGTGTAATTTTTACATATTTACTGAGAGCCTCTTACAGAGCCAATCGCTGTGGATAAAAGACATGAATGAGACAGTCCCTGCCCTTAAGTAGCTCTCAGTCTAGCAGGAGAGGAACCACGGAAACATGTGGTTATGCGCCCATAACATAGGTATCATGTTGTGTATGTGTGTGTGTGTGTGTGTGTGTGTGTGTGAGAGAGAGAGAGAGAGAGAGAGAAGAAAGAATGGTGAGATCAATTTATTTTTCTCAGAAAATAGGGGGGGAGGAGGGCAAGAAAAGGGCAGCCAAGGAAATCTTCACAGGAGTGGTAAGATTTTAGTAAAATTTGAAAGTCAAATAAAATTTTGCCTTGTGCAGAGCTTTGAGAAGAAAATTCTAAGCAGAAGAAATGGTATGAACAGGGAATTGAGATCCAGCGAGGTAGGGGTTGGTTGATTAATAACAGATAGTGACGTGTTTGCAATGGCCACAGAGAGGCAGCGGAATATCTATCCCACTTGGTACAACAGATGCTGAGGAGGATCACGGGTGCCTCGGACATCCACGCTCATTGCCTCTGACCTCTACACAAGGGTGGATGGGAGAGAGAAAGCAGCCAATATTCTAGACTACCTGGATTCTTCCTAAATGTTTGGATGACTGTGAGAGAATATTGGGCATATATTTAGCCTACCTCTGATTTTTCTTTATCTTCAGATAACTATCTATAGAGTATATCCTTCTCCATGTGAGTATGAGAGACATATTGCAAAGCAAGGGCTACTAGAGAATGAGAACTATATATAATACTTGGAAGGAGTCTTAGAAAGTGCTTAGACCAATAGTTTTCAATCTTATCAGACCCAGTGTTATTTTTATACAACAATTATTTATAACATCCCTTTCATTATCTTGAAATGAAATCCATAGATAATACAACCCACCAATCACAGAACTTGAACATATCAATATAATGCATAAATTATAAAAGGAAATCAATTTATGATAAAATATTATGTATTTCAATATGAGAATGCTTAGGCATGACTTCAGTAGATGATATAATGAAGAAACTGGATGCATGTGTCTGTAAGTAAAATCACTGTGAATGCAACAGCCACAAATGTGGCCTGATAATGTGTGAGAAGATTTGTGAAATCAGAGATAAATAGCTTTGCTATTCGTCATGTAATTTTATGAACTGGTGAACAATTCTCGATAAGATTTGGAAACAAAAAAATTAAATCTTCCCTCAATTTGCGTGGTATCTGCAGTTCTACAAAATGCAGCTTAGGTTGAAATTCTGTAAAATATATCTGATGTTACTTGCAAAACAAATGGAAAGAAGTACTCAGCTTGGGTAATTATAAACATATTATTTTTTAAAACTGCGTGAAAATCTAGGAGGGCATTTGAAAGTCAAAAGGGACAATTTTGTTATGTAGGAATATTCCAAGGATTGGAGGACTTAGAGCATCCTGGCTCCTGCCTTCTAATGCCAATAGGCCCTCTAGTCTTTGTGACTATCAAAAATGGTCCCACAAATGTTCACAGTGGCCTTTTGGGGGTGGTATCAGCTCCTTTGAGATCCACTGGTCCAGAGTGACCTTCTCACTTTGCAGAAACACTTACTGAGGTTCATGCAGAAAGACTTATTTTTGTAATTCCTATGGTGTGTCAGATTCAGATGTGGGGCTTAAATCCAGGTCTTCTCATATCCTAGTTAGATGTTTCCCCCATCTTAACTCACTAACACTTTGGGGATTGAAGGAACAATTCAATTTTTTGAGTTGCTAGGAAATTTCATATAGTTTTCAAATTCTCCAGTCTTCTTACTGAGAACCTCGAAGAAAATGGTTGAAAGATTATTAGCTCAGTTTAAATAACTCATAAGATATTTATTGGCCCTATTCACATTTCCCACAACTATTTAAAACCCTAACATCCAGGGCAGTACAAATAAGTGAAATAACACTTCCTTTAAAATTTTATAGACACATCTACATTTTATCCCACTAATATAGGTTTGTAATGAAAAGATGAAATAATGCAGAAGTGTTTTAAAGAAAAACAGCAGGCTGCTGTTTTACCATCCTACCTTCGGTCCCACTACAGAGGCAATCACTTTGAACTTTTAAAATTATTTATGTTTTTACGGAGGTAGCCTCCATAAAAAGTCACGCATTGCTATTTTTTACTTTGTCAATTTTAAATATTATCTACAGGCTTCTGTACAAAAGGAGTCAGCTCCTTTTCACCATTTTCTTCAAATGAAGGTGTATCACCATTTTAATCTACTGGTTACTTTGTAACATTTACTTTAATTTTAGACAGTAGATACACTATAGACAGTATTTCTTTTCACCTCACTTTACATTTTACAGAATAAGAAAGTTAATATCCCTACACTTCCTTTTACTTCTTTCCTACTCTTTTCATTTCCCTCTTTCTATATATTTTCATTTTTAATTGATACCTAATATTCGTACATATTTATGGAGTACATGTGATTTTTTGTGACATATATACAATGTGTAATGATCAAGTCAGGGTATTTAAAGTACTCATCACCTGAAGTATTTATTGTTTCTATGTTTTGAGAGTATTTCAAGTCCATTCTTCTAGCTATTTCGAAATATGTATAGGACATTGCTGTTAATTATAGTCACCCTATTCCACTATGGAACATTAGAACTTACTCCTTCTATCTAGCTGTATGCTTGTACCATTAACCAACCTCTTTTCATCCCCCACTTCCCACCCACACACCCTTCCCAGTCTCTGGTATCTACCATTCTACTCTCTATCTTAATGAGATCCAATGTAATGTTTCAGCTCCCACATATCAGTGAGAACATGTAATGTTTGCCTTTGTGTGCCTGGCTGATTTATACACAGTATTTTATACACAGTGTTTATACACAGTATTTCACACACAAATGAGTATATTTGTAAGACAAATTCCAGAAGTGAAATTGCTGGTCAATTCCCAACCTTCTTGGGGAGTGGGGTAAGGGGTGTATCAATTAATGCCCTCCGGTAATGTATGAGACTGCCTGGGTCTCCACACCTTGGCCATTGTACTGTCAAGACCCAATCAAAAGCCACACCAACTATTTCAACAGAAAGAATTTCATATGAAGAATTGTTAACTAGGCATAAAGTTGGTAAAAAGAGAATTAAGGCAAGAATAGAGTACTAAGGTATCAGAGAGGTAGCAATTACAGAAAACAGCCACCATCTCTAGGGCTAGGGGAACAATAAAAGGTTGAAATTATTAAAATTTAGAAGCTTAGAGGAGGGGGCCTTACGGTGTTGAAACTTAGACCTCTGAGGATCGGATATGGCTCAGCTGGTGCTGTGAGCTTGGAGGAGGGACCCCCATGGGGTTGGGACCAGAATTCTAGCTGCAGGCACTGGGGGCTAGTGATGGATCACTGAGGGGGAACAATCAGGCTGAATCGTCAAGTATTGGAAAAACTGCAAACTGGATTCAGGCTGCTGCAGTGGCTGAGCACTGATGCTGCAGGTGAAAAAATTTTCCGGGGTGATGTTGACAGGAACAGGAAGGAGACAGGGAAGAGCAAGCCCCTTCTTCCTCTTCTAGCCTTCCACCATCCCTCTGGTACCTTCTGCCTGCAAAGTCTAACATGGAGCCAGATGGCAAAGCAGAGCGTGGTGTGCAGAGTCCCCCCCAGCACCACAGAGTTTAGAAGGGGCTGGAGTCCGGGGACTGCAACTCGGAAACTGAGAAACCCAGTGAATTCTCAAACTTTTGTTCTTTGTTAATGTAACAGGTGAAAACTTAATAGCTTGTTGTAGTTTTGATTAGCATTTTCCCCCTGAGGACTGAGATTGAATACCTCTTAAATTTTAGAATTATTTGATTTTCCTTTCTGTGAGCTGTCTTTTGCTATCTTTTGTTCACTTTTGTTTTCCTTCAGGTCATTGATTTTGTTTCTTATTTGTCAAAGAAATTTTACTTTTGACTATGGAGTTGCAAATGATTTTTCCCAGTTTTTCATTTATCTTTTGATTTATGGTGGATTTTTCATGCATGCGTTTTATTTTTACAGAATTAAATTTTTTCTTTTTCTTTCTTTCTTTTTTTTTTTGAGGCAGAGTTTCTCACTCTGTCACCCTGGGTAGAGTGCGGTGGCATCATCATAGCTCACTGCAACCTCAAACTCTTGGGCTCAAACAATCCTCCTTCCTCAGCCTCCCAACTAGCTGGAACGAATTTTTTCTTTTGTGACTTCAGGATTTTTCTTC